>JASANE010003053.1:0-91112 GCA_030248225.1 Trileptium ribeirensis
AGTGGAGTTGGATCTTTGTTGAGAGCCTCATACGCCAGCCGCTACGCTAAGTAGTTGCTCGGTTATTTAAGGAACCTCGCTAAGGCAGCCAACAACGAAGGCGAAAACGACACGACAAATTTTCGTTGCTGAAGTGCAGTTGGATCGTTTTGTTGAGAGCCTCATACTCCAGCCGCTACGCTATGTACTTGCTTGGTTAAGGAACCTCGCTAAGGCAGCCAACAACGAAGGCGAAAACGACACGACAAATTTTCGTTGCTGAAGTGGAGTTGGATCGTTTTGTTGAGAGCCTCATAC
Organism: Trileptium ribeirensis; assembly: GCA_030248225.1. NCBI lineage: Eukaryota > Metazoa > Nematoda > Enoplea > Enoplida > Thoracostomopsidae > Trileptium > Trileptium ribeirensis. The sequence continues at coordinate 298 of JASANE010003053.1, forward strand.
GCCAGCCGCTACGCTAAGTAGTTGCTCGGTTATTTAAGGAACCTCGCTAAGGCAGCCAACAACGAAGGCGAAAACGACACGACAAATGTTCGTTGCTGAAGTGCAGTTGGATCGTTTTGTTGAGAGCCTCATACGCCAGCCGCTACGCTATGTACTTGCTTGGTTATTTAAGGAACCTCGCTAAGGCAGCCAACAACGAAGGCGAAAACGATACAAATTTTCGTTGCTGAAGTGGAGTTGGATCGTTTTGTTGAGAGCCTCATACGCCAGCCGCTACGCTAAGTAGTTGCTCGGTTATTTAAGGAACCTCGCTAAGGCAGCCAACAACGAAGGCGAAAACGACACGACAAATGTTCGTTGCTGAAGTGCAGTTGGATCGTTTTGTTGAGAGCCTCATACGCCAGCCGCTACGCTATGTACTTGCTCGGTTATTTAAGGAACCTCGCTAAGGCAGCCAACAACGAAGGCGAAAACGACACGACAAATGTTCGTTGCTGATGTGGAGTTGGATCGTTTTGTTGAGAGCCTCATACGCCAGCCGCTACGCTATGTACTTGCTTGGTTATTTAAGGAACCTCGCTAAGGCAGCCAACAACGAAGGCGAAAACGACACGACAAATTTTCGTTGCTGAAGTGGAGTTGGATCGTTTTGTTGAGAGCCTCATACGCCAGCCGCTACGCTAAGTAGTTGCTCGGTTATTTAAGGAACCTCGCTAAGGCAGCCAACAACGAAGGCGAAAACGACACGACAAATGTTCGTTGCTGAAGTGGAGTTGGATAGTTTTGTTGTGAGCCTCATACGCCAGCCGCTACGCTAAGTAGTTGCTCGGTTATTTAAGGAACCTCGCTAAGGCAGCCAACAACGAAGGCGAAAACGACACGACAAATTTTCGTTGCTGAAGTGCAGTTGGATCGTTTTGTTGAGAGCCTCATACGCCAGCCGCTACGCTACGTAGTTGCTCGGTTAGTTAAGGAACCTCGCTAAGGCAGCCAACAACGAAGGCGAAAACGACACGACAAATGTTCGTTGCTGAAGTGGAGTTGGATCGTTTTGTTGATAGCCTCATACGCCAGCCGCTACGCTAAGTAGTTGCTCGGTTATTTAAGGAACCTCGCTAAGGCAGCCAACAACGAAGGCGAAAACGACACGACAAATTTTCGTTGCTGAAGTGGAGTTGGATCGTTTTGTTGAGAGCCTCATACGCCAGCCGCTACGCTATGTATTTGCTCGGTTATTTAAGGAACCTCGCTAAGGCAGCCAACAACGAAGGCGAAAACGACACGACAAATGTTCGTTGCTGAAGTGGAGTTGGATCGTTTTGTTGAGAGCCTCATACGCCAGCCGCTACGCTATGTACTTGCTTGGTTATTTAAGGAACCTCGCTAAGGCAGCCAACAACGAAGGCGAAAACGACACGACAAATTTTCGTTGCTGAAGTGGAGTTGGATCGTTTTGTTGAGAGCCTCATACGCCAGCCGCTACGCTAAGTAGTTGCTCGGTCATTTAAGGAACCTTGCTAAGGCAGCCAACAATGAAGGCGAAAACGACACGACAAATGTTCGTTGCTGAAGTGCAGTTGGATCGTTTTGTTGAGAGCCTCATACGCCAGCCGCTACGCTATGTACTTGCTTGGTTATTTAAGGAACCTCGCTAAAGCAGCCAACAACGAAGGCGAAAACGACACGACAAATGTTCGTTGCTGAAGTGGAGTTGGATCGTTTTGTTGAGAGCCTCATACGCCAGCCGCTACGCTAAGTAGTTGCTCGGTTATTTAAGGAACCTCGCTAAGGCAGCCAACAACGAAGGCGAAAACGACACGACAAATGTTCGTTGCTGAAGTGGAGTTGGATCGTTTTGTTGAGAGCCTCATACGCCAGCCGCTACGCTAAGTAGTTGCTCGGTTATTTAAGGAACCTCGCTAAGGCAGCCAACAACGAAGGCGAAAACGACACGACAAATTTTCGTTGCTGAAGTGGAGTTGGATCGTTTTGTTGAGAGCCTCATACGCCAGCCGCTACGCTATGTATTTGCTCGGTTATTTAAGGAACCTCGCTAAGGCAGAGAACAACGCAGGCGAAAACGACATGACACTCGTTACCACATCGCTTCGTAATGTATGATATTTGACCACATGCGAGATGTGTTAATCGAGCGACTGTTCAATCTTTGCTTAAAAAGGTCTAAGCGACTGTATTTGGAAGAATACGGATGTTACCAATGTTGAACTTATGCGTGGTACAGTCACGGATAAAAGAAGTGACAACGCCGACGGATTTCCTATACACGCAAACGGACGCAACTTTGCCTGGACGCAAACGGATACAATTGCGTGTGGACGCAGACGATGTAATTCGGCACAACGATGACGGGGCTCGTAAAACCTCGATCACGCAGCGTCATTTTGCCTTTTGAGACCGTCGGTTTATGTTTGTGTCCGACGCTAAAAATGACAACACGACTAGTCATGTCTGTCACAAAGTCAGCGCAACAAATTTTTTTTTGTGAAATATGTACGGTTACTAGGAAGAAACAGCAATATTTCACGAGCCATTGGGAACGTAACGCAAGCACTTCTTAGATACAACTCATGAATACAAACGGTGGTAAATTTTACACGTGAAGGAATCTGGCATTTTTGGATAAAGTAGACAAAAGAAAAGATTAACAAGAGCTGATAATAGAGTCCGCTGATATCAAATTGAACAGAAGTCATAAGTTATTTGCACAACTTACCCCCAATTCCGAGGCTACGAAATGGTCATCGCATCCTGGTGCGCCTCAAATGAACAAAACTAAGTGTTCAAAAAAAGATGGACATGGACGAAATTACGTCCGTTCGCGTCCAGACGAAATTGTGTCGATCAGCATCATCATTTACTTTTGTCCACGACGGCATTTCAAAAAACATATCTAAATCACGACAATATTTTTACATACAATGCAAGATCTTACAAATAATAATAAAATATGTTAAATGATATTAGCACCAATAGAACTAGCAGACATAATGTGGAAGCGGCTGCATATAAGCATTGTGATTTCTTTAGCATTTATAGTCTCTAAATGACTATCAGGATTCGAGCGAACGTAAAAATAAATTTGCAAATTCTCGAAAACAATAAATTTTTACAACACATTTCATACATTCAGTAACTCGCCACATTTTGACCACGCTCGCTAGCTCGTAATGCGACAGTTAATTGTGGCGAGTTCTGTAGTTTCGAACAACTGAAGGGGTTTTTATAATAATTATTCGAAGTTATTTTTTGATTTACACGTTCGACAATTATAATCGTGGTGAAGTCCCGTTGTGCACCAGTTTGCATTTCACGTTTAAGTTTCTGTCTCGATGTGCACCAGTCTTGATATGCACCAACAGTCTCGATGTGCACCAGCCTCATTTTGCACAAAAATGTGAAAGTACAATTCTATGACTCCCCTGTACCCTAATACAAGCAGCCCCCCCTAAGCCCGAGGAGAAGTTCCTGGCTACGCCCATGATCGGGACCCCAGAAAATGGCTGAAATTTTTCATTTAAAGTTGTCGTGTCGATGAACACGATTTTAGCGTTTATTTCAATTAAGCTCAGTAAATTGGGCTTGAGGGGGCGTGTACCGGATTTAGTGGAATCCGGTAACTGAGTAGTATGTAACGTCATTGTTAACTGCTGTGGTATAATCTTGCCAAAGACAGTTGCGCGTCTGCCTCGTTATTTTTTTGTGTTACAGCGCAATTATGGATCAAACCGTCAACGGACATCAGCCATATATCTTCCTCGTTCCGCATCTTCGGCGTCATCGTATTCGGAGCTATATTCTACTATAGTTTTTCAGTGGTTAAGGCCTTGTTTTTATATACGTATTAGTAAAGTGAAATGAAATGTATACATATTATGCTCATTTGCTTCGTCTGCTCCGTCATTTCGTCAATCGGCAAACTGCATTCGTCGTGCGATAAACTATATATCTGTCTCCAGCAAAACTGTACCTGTTAACCCTAGTTCGGTGTAGTTAGCCAATAACTTACACATTACCTAACACGTGGTAGTCAGCGTCGCAGCAGTATCGTAACTAACATTCAGCCACTGCCGTTATTTGTATGGTTGGCTTCGTCGTTAACCTTGACACCAATATCCAAAATACCATCGTCCACATTTAAGGTGATACGGTTCCAAACATCCTTGCCATCTGACACTGGGGTCATCATCGTTACCGGCTATTCATACCGTATTTTCTGTACTCGTCATTCAAAGGACCCTTGTTTCAGTCCGTTCAAACAACGCAATCTCGTCGTTTCCGTTGTTCCAACAATCATCAGCTTTCGTACGAATCGTTGGCCGTCAATCAACTCGCCCTTGGGTCCGGTCATACCAACAACGCGAGAGAGTATAACGTGGAACGCTTTTGTCGGTGAGTAATCTTATTTTCTCCGTAACAAAAAAAATTACTGGCGCAACCAGCAGGATATCAACATGCCGCCTAAATTACGATCTGGTCTTTTACGACAGGCTATAGGCCCACTTCGTTCCCGTTTAGCAAACAATATCGAATCTGCAGAAAAACTATGTCGCCTTTCTACTAACACTCAACAAGACTGCGAACAATTGATCGATGATATTGAAGAAATCAGTGCGAAAGTTTGGACAGGTGTATCTAGTTTGTCGGATAAAGACAAACAGTGGCTTGACCTCATCAATAGCCTTGAGGATGAAGAACTTGTCTTTAGAAGAAGCCTCATACAGCAGTACTGCACTCGGGGCTCAAGGCTATCTCACAATCATGGAGGATGCCAAAGAGCTGGTCTGCACGTTGGACCGTAAGAAGAAGTCGGTATCGCGGCAGCTGCAGTCGTTAACTACAGTTGCTCAGCCACAAACAGCGCCTGCAACCACGCGACTTGGTAGTCAGGACACTGCGAAGTTGCCAAAGCTATCGCTTCCAACATTCTCGGGGGACTATTTCTAATGGTCAAACTTTCGGAATATATTCAGTAAAAATGTGCACGAACGTAATCTTAGTAAAATTGAGAAATTTTCTTACTTGCGTAGTCAGTTGAAAGGTGCTGCGCTACAGTGCATCGACGGCATACACGTGACTGATGCCAACTATGACGTGGCAGTGAAGATTTTAACCGATCGTTTCGACAAGAGTTCAACCCAGCTCGTAGGGGCGTTGTATAGCCAATTTAAACGGTTACCCGTGGCTGTGAATAAGATTTCAGAGTTGATGACAACGTTTGATCGATGCGAGAAAATTTTCCGGCAACTAGAAACGGGTGGTGAGAATCTTAATGCTAACCGCTCTCTTGTACTGGAACTTCTTGGCAAGTATCCACCCTCCGTGGTAACCGATCTTGCTCGGTATCACAAGGTAGGCATCAACTCGACGTTGACGGAGGTGCGAGAGGCATTACGTCTTCAAATCCAACAATCGGAGGATTTAGCAGGTTTACTGGGTGACCTAAATCCGTACAACAGTCCACACGGAACTACGCGATCCAGCGGTTCCAAGTTGGACGGAAAACTGAAAACCGCAGATGCTGGTAGTGACCAGACGTCTTCACAACTCCGGACATCTGCGCTCACGGTTGTCGACACCCAGCGACCCAAGAAACGGGAGGTCAAATGCAAAAAACCGTTTCTTCTGCGACGATATACATTACAACGCAGAGTGTTCTAAATACGTCACAGCTAAGCAGCGTTAGGATAGGCTAAATGATACTGGACGTTGCTGTCGGTGTCTAAGTGCGTCACATGTGACTGCGGCATGCCAAGTGGCGGATAATCGCCTTTGGTGTTTCTTCTGTAGAGCCTCTGGTAGACACGCAACACCGCTGTGCCCCAAGCAGTTCAGCGAGGCTCCGCAACAAACTGTTAAACTGACAGCCGCATCAAACACCGCCGTCAATGAGGCCGGGCTTCTGTCGGCCAACGAACAAGCAGTCCTTCTAACAGCATCTACGTTCGCTGTTGATCTTACGAGTGGTCGGAGATGTGAAGTGAGAATGTTATTCGATTCCGGCAGCCACCGCAGTTATATCACCAGTGGCACCGCTTCCGCATTGGGTTTAGTGCCAGGGATGGCTGAAGATATCCACATCACTGTATTCGGCACCTCACGGTCGTTATCTGTGTCTTCGCAGCAACTCATTGTAGGTATCGAGCAACGAGATGGCACAATCAAAGATATTCATGTCCACACCACTCCTCTCATCACCAATTGTCCAATATCAGCGGGTAATCTGCCACCCGAGGACCGTCAATTGATTGAGTCTATGGAATTTGCACGGGCGGATAACGTCGCAAGGACAAGTTGTTCTATAGATATTCTCGTGGGCTCGGATTATTTCTGGGAGTTCATAACGGGCTCTCGCATGACCACGCCATCGGGTCTTTACATCATTCCTTCTACCGTCGGACTCTTGATGGCTGGTCGATATTGGGACGACCGATATAGTAGACAACAATCAACCTTGCTCTGTTTGACGGAAACATTCGGTGGTGTACCGCTCGAAAGTGGTTTGTTCGAGTCGAAATCAAAAATACAACCGGAATATCCGGATGTAGATGAGTACTGGCGTCTGGAGACCGTCGGAATTGTGGAGGATCCGCTAACTAATGACGATGATGATGCTCTCCGCAAGTTCAACGACACTGTGTTCTACAAGGACGGGAGGTACCACGTGCAATGGCCGTGGAAGCCGCACGCATTGGCATCCAACGAATTATGAGCTATGTATGGGTCGATTTAAATCATTGGTGAAACGTCTGCAAGCCGGGGATAACTCTATTTTGAGGAAATATAATGAGGTGCTCCAGGATCAGCTGAAGAGTGGAATAATTGAGGTTGTGGCATCATCAAGTGGCGACCCTATGATTCAACATTCCGACGAAAACGACGGCGTGACTCCGATTCTCCATTATCTGTCGCATCACCCGGTGATCAAACCAGGCAGCTTAACGACCAAGGTCCGCGTGGTGTACGATGTATCAGCGAAAACGAGAAAAGAAAACACATCCCTAAATCAGTGTTTGTATCATGGACCGGTGTTATTACCTGATTTATGTGCTGTCTTGATACGCTTCCGGCAAAACCCGATTGCCATAGTGTCCGATATCGAAAAGGCCTTTCTCCAAATGTCACTACAAGTGCCCGATCGGGACGTGACACGATTTTTTGGCTGTTGGACACATCCAAGCCCCCAAGTGACGACAACATAGTCACTCTTCGATTCTGCCGGGTCCCTTTCGGGGTGATCAGTAGCCCTTTTCTTCTTGGGGCGGTCATTCAATACCATCTACGCAAAGACGATTCATGGATATCTCGATTGATAATGCCAAACATTTACGTCGACAATGTTGTCGCGGGATGTGATGACGATCAAATGGCTATCACGTTCTATGATAAGTCGAAAGCTCTATTTCTAAAAGCCGGAATGAATTTGACGGAGTGGTCGTCGAATTCATCGTGTTTGAGGGAATATATACCTCACAATGATCAATGCAAGAATACAGACGTAAAGCTGCTCGGGATGCGATGGGATAGTATAGACGATACATTAAGGCTCAACCATAGTGGCGGGTCGGCACTAACAAGCTATACCAAACGAGGTTTTCTTCATGCTCTGGCGTCGGTGTACGACCCTCTTGGTCTCTTTCAACCCGTCTTCCTAGCGGCAAAGCGATTTCTTCAACATTTGTGGGAACTGAAAAAAGACTGGGATGATACGTTTGACTCAACGGAGCAGTCTGAGGTGCGACGAATTTTTTACGACATGAGCACACTTTTTGACATACGGGTTCCGACACGTCCACAAGAAGTTAATTCGGCAACGGAAGTTCCTTCCGTGGTAGTCTTTTGCGATGCTTCGAGTATCCCATATTCAGCTTCGGTGTATATCCGTGAATGGAATTCGAAGCTGCAGCGATACACATCCAATCTGGTGTACTCAAAATGCCGGCTTGCTCCAAAGAAGCGTTCGAAAGACACTTTGTCTCTTCCACAACTGGAACTCTTGGGAGCCGTTATCGGGGCACGAGCTGCATCATTCGTGCGTCAGTCGCTCGGTCTAAATACGGATGGAAAGATATATCTATTCACTGATTCAATGCAAGCCGCTATCGGTATTCGTCGACAACAGAATAAAGGAATTGAAACAGCTACATTCGGTCGATTTCTTGTACACTTCGGAAAATCCGGCTGACCTGGGAACGCGGCGAAAGACAGCATGCCAGTTAGCCAACTGTGAACTTTGGTGGTATGACCCTCCCTGGTTGTCGGATTCTATGGATGAGTGGCCACAGTGCTGTCACGAAGTCATTTGTGAGGGTACGATTGCTACTGCAGATGCAGAACTGCGGAAAACACCGCTAATTTCTACTTTTGTCGTCGGGAACGTCTTCGAGGATTCGACCAATGACGTTGGTCCTCTCGGAATTCTACCTAACAACTTTTCATCATTTCGGCGATTAATCCGGATCACGGTGCTTTGCTTGAAGTTTTTGAAGCATATTGTGTGGGATCGTCTACCAGACGTAATACTTAACGTCTATCCGGGTTTATCTCAACTGTTCACCAATATAGCGGACCCTAATGATCCCATCACTTGTGATGAGTTCTACTGCGCCAAGACGCTCTGGGAGGTTTACGTCCAGGATAGACATTTCTCGAGTCTGAAGCAAAGCATACGAGCAAACCACTACAAACACTCATTAGTCAAACAACTTCATGTCCGAGAGGATGATGTGGGCGTCTTGCGGTGTTTCGGCCGATTGGAACACGCGGAATTGAATGCAGGTGCGGTTCACCCCATATTGCTACCGAAATCTGATCATATTACCAAGCTTATTATCAGTGACGTACACCAACGGTTGTTTCACGCAGGTGTCGGACACACACTTAGCCAGGTTAGGCGGGAGTATTGGATACCGCAAGGTAGAGCCGCCGTTCGATCCGTGTTAACACGCTGCGTTGTTTGTCGAAAAACCAACGGAGCTCCGTTTGGATTTCCTGCGATGCCAGCGTGGCCGCGCGAGCGAGTTTCGCGTTCATCACCTTTTCCATTTATTGGGCTTGACTATCTTGGGCCAATCAACGTTCGAAAAGGTGACACTGTCCAAAAGACGTGGGTGTGTTTATTTACATGCTTAGCAGTCCGAGCCATACATCTGGAGTGTGTTGCCGACTGCTCTGCGAAGGAATTTCTTGAATGCATTATCCGTTTCATCGCCCGACGAGGTACTCCCGAAGTCATTATAGCTGATAATGCTGCTCAGTTCAAGGTTACGAAAGATGCCTTTGATCGTATTTGGAGCAGTGCTCTGAGGGACCGAGCTGTTCAATCCTACTCCTCGGAGAAGGGTATTCGCTGGAAGTTTATCACGCAATTGGCTCCTTGGCATGGAGGTTTTTACGAACGTTTGGTTGGAATCGTAAAACGATCAATGAGGGCAGCTATCGGAAGGCGTCTTCTCAATTGGGGTGAATTCGTAACATTATGCTGCGAGATTGAAGCGGTGGTTAACAGCCGACCGATGACGTACATTTACAGTGACTTCGCTTCAGGGACAGCGTTAAGGCCAATCGATTTTTTAACTGACCTCGCTCCGGGTATGCCTTACACCGGTGAAGAGTTACGTCTCCACAATTTGGGTGAAGCGGGAAAAAATGTCATCCGTCTTTGGAAACTCAAACGGGGCCGGCTGAACGCGCTATGGAAGCACTGGTATGGTGAATATCTTCAATCGCTTCGGGAACGAGGCAAGTCAGTCCACCGCGGTCGACGAGGCGAAGTTAAATCCTGTCCTCAAATAGGTGAGGTGGTTCTCATTAAGGATTTCGACGCTGCTCCCGGGGAGAATATCGGAAATTGGGTCGAGTACTGCAACATGTTACGAGCACCGATGGATCCGTCCGAGCTGTAGAATTAACGCTTCCTAACAGATCGACCATTCGGCGGTCCGTGTGCCATCTGTATAAATTGGGACGGCGACAACGACACACTAACGAGGCAACGGCGACAACGAAACAACCCGACGACGAAGGCAATCCGCGCGAAAGCAAACAACGCAAAAACGAACAACAGAGGCACCAATACGAGAACAAAACCACCGCCAACCCAAACACGCACAACCGCAGCAACAGCAAAAAACCCGCACAAAAAAACAACGACAAACAAAACACACCACCACAACCCACACCCGGAAGGAACGACCCAGATGGCAACACCTTGAGGGGGCGTGTACCGGATTTAGTGGAATCCGGTAACTGAGTAGTATGTAACGTAATCGTTAACTGCTGTGGTATAATCTTGCCAAAGACAGTTGCGCGTCTGCCTCGTTGTTTTTTTGTGTTACAGCGCAATTATGGATCAAACCGTCAACGGACATCAGCCATATCTTCCTCGTTCCGCATCTTCGGCGTCATCGTATTCGGAGCTATATTCTACTATAGTTTTTCAGTGGTTAAGGCCTTGTTTTTATATACGTATTAGTAAAGTGAAATGAAATGTATACATATTATGCTCATTTGCTTCGTCTGCTCCGTCATTTCGTCAATCGGCAAACTGCATACGTCGTGCGATAAACTATATATCTGTCTCCAGCAAAACTGTATCTGTTAACCCTAGTTCGGTGTAGTTAGCCAATAACTTACACATTACCTAACACGTGGTAGTTAGCGTCGAAGCAGTATCGTAACTAACATTCAACCACTGCCGTTATTTGTATTGTTGGCTTCGTCGTTAACCTTGACACCAATATCCAAAATACCATCGTCCACATTTAACGTGATACGGTTCCAAACATCCTTGCCATCTGACACTGGGGTCATCATCGTTACCGGCTATTCATACCGTATTTTCTGTACTCGTCATTCAAAGGACCCTTGTTTCAGTCCGTTCAAACAACGCAATCTCGTTGTTCCCGTTGTTCCAACAATCATCAGCTTTCGTACGAATCGTTGGCCGTCAATCAACTCGCCCTTGGGTCCGGTCATCCCAACAACGCGAGAGAGTATAACGTGGAACGCTTTTGTCGGTGAGTAATCTTATTTTCTCCGTAACAAAAAAAACTACTGGCGCAACCAGCAGGATATCAACATGCCGCCTAAATTACGATCTGGTCCTTTACGACAGGCTATAGGCCCACTTCGTTCCCGTTTAGCAAACAATATCGAATCTGCAGAAAAACTATGTCGCCTTTCTACTAACACTCAACAAGACTGCGAACAATTGATCGATGATATTGAAGAAATCAGTGCAAAAGTTCGGACAGGTGTATCTAGTTTGTCGGATAAAGATAAACAGTGGCTTGACCTCATCAATAGCCTTGAGGATGAAGAACTTGTGTCTTTAGAAGAAGCCTCATACAGCAGTACTGCACTCGGGTCTCAAGGCTATCTCACAATCATGGAGGATGTTAAAGAGCTGGTCTGTGCGTTGGACCGTAAGAAGAAGTCGGCATCGCGGCCGCTGCAGTCGTTAACTACAGTTGCTCAGCCACAAACACCGCCTGCAACCACGCACGACTTGGTAATCAGGAGACTACGAAGTTTCCAAAGCTATAGCTTCCAACATTCTCGGGGTCTATTTCGAATGGTCAAACTTTTGGAATATATTCAGTAAAAATGCGCACGAACGTAATCTTAGTAAAATTGAAAAATTTTCTTACTTGCGTAGTCAGTTGAAAGGCGCTGCGCTACAGTGCATCGACGGAATACACGTGACTGATGCCAACTATGACGTGGCAGTGAAGATTTTAACCGATCGTTTCGACAAGAGTTCAACTCAGCTCGTAGGGGCGTTGTATAGCCAATTTAAACGGTTACCCGTGGCTGTGAATAAGATTTCAGAGTTGATGACAACGTTTGACCGACGCGAGAAAATTTTCCGGCAACTAGAAACGGGTGATGAGAATCTCAATGCTAACCGCTCTCTTGTACTGGAAGTTCTTGGCAAGTATCCACCCTCCGTGGTAACAGATCTCGCTCGGTATCACAAGGTAGGCATCAACTCGACGTTGACGGAGGTGCGAGAGGCATTACGTCTTCAAATCCAACAATCGGAAGATTTAGCAGGTTTACTGGGTGACCTAAATCCGTACAACAGTCCACACGGAACTACGCGATCCAGCGGTTCCAAGTTGGACGGAAAACTGAAAACCGCAGATGGTGGTAGTGACCAGACGTCTTCACAACTTCGGACATCTGCGTTCACGGTTGTCGACACCCAGCGACACGTAGCAAGCAAGAAACGAGAGGTCAAATGCAAAAAACCGTGTTTTTTCTGCGACGATATACATTACAACGCAGAGTGTTCTAAATACGTCACAGCTAAGCAACGTCAGGATAGGCTAAATGATATTGGACGTTGCGGTCGGTCTCTCAGTGCGTCACATGTGACTGCGGCGTGCCAAGTGGCGGATAATCGCCTTTAGTGTTTATTATGTAGAGCATCTGGTAGACACGCAACACCGCTGTGCCCCAAGCAGTTCAGCGAGGCTCCGCAACAAACTGTTAAACCGACAGCCGCATCAAACACCGTCGTCAATGATGCCGAGCTTCTGTCGGCCAACGAACAAGCAGTCCTTCTAACAGCATCTACGTTCGCTGTTGATCCTACGAGTGGTCGGAGATGTGAAGTGAGAATGTTATTCGATTCCGGCAGCCACCGCAGTTATATCACCAGTGGCACCGCTTCCGCATTGGGTTTAGTGCCAGGGATGGCTGAAGATATCCACATCGCTGTATTCGGCACCTCACGGTCGTTATCTGTGTCTTCACAGCAACTCATTGTAGGTATCGAGCAACGAGATGGCACGATCAAAGAGGTCCATGTCCACACCACTCCTCTCATTACCAATTGTCCAATATCAGCGGGTAATCTGCCACCCGAGGACCGTCAATTGGTTGAGTCTATGGAATTTGCACTGGCGGATAACGCCGCAAGGACAAGTTGTTCTATAGATATTCTCGTGGGCTCGGATTATTTCTGGGAGTTCATAACGGGCTCTCGCATGATCACGCCATCGGGTCTTTACATCATTCCTTCTACCGTCGGACTCTTGATGGCTGGTCGATATTGGGACGACCGGTATAGTAGACAACAATCAACCTTGCTCTGTTTGACGGAAACATTCAGTGGTGTACCTCTCGAAAGTGGTTTGTTCGCGTCGAAATCAAAATTACAACCGGAATATCCGGATGTAGATGAGTACTGGCGTCTGGAGACCGTCGGCATTGTGGAGGATCCGCTAACTAATGACGATGATGATGCTCTCGCAAATTCAACGAAACTGTGTTCTACAAGGACGGGAGGTACCACGTGCAATGGCCGTGGAAGCCGCGCGCATTGGCATTACCAACGAATTATGAGCTGTGTATGGGTCGATTTAAATCATTGGTGAAACGTCTGCAAGCCGGGGATAACTCTATTTTTAGGAAATACAATGAGGTGCTCCAGAATCAGCTGAAGAGTGGAATAATTGAGGTTGTGGCACCATCAAGTGGCGACCCTATGATTCAACATTCCGACGAAAACGATGGCGTGACTCCGATTATCCATTATCTGCCGCATCACCCGGTGATCAAACCAGGCAGCTTAACGAGCAAAGTCCGTGTGGTGTACGATGCATCAGCGAAAACAAGAAAAGAAAACGCATCCTTAAATGAGTGTTTGTATCGTGGACCGGTGTTATTACCTGATTTATGCGCTGTCTTGATACGCTTTCGGCAAAACCCGATTGCCATAGTGTCTGATATCGAAAAGGCCTTTCTCCAAATGTCACTACAAGTGCCCGATCGGGACGTGACACGATTTTTTTGGCTGTTGGACACATCCAAGCCCCCAAGTGACGACAACATAGTCATTCTTCGATTCTGCCGGGTCCCTTTCGGGGTGATCAGTAGCCCTTTTCTTCTTGGGGCGGTCATTCAATACCATATACGCAAAGACGATTCATGGATATCTCGATTGATAATGCCAAACATTTACGTCGACAATGTTATCGCGGGATGTGATGACGATCAAATGGCTACCACGTTCTATGATAAGTCGAAAGCTCTGTTTCTAAAAGCCGGAATGAATTTGACGGAGTGGTCGTCGAATTCATCGTGTTTGAGAGAATATATACCTCACAATGATCAATGCAAGGATACAGACGTAAAGCTGCTCGGGATGCGATGGGATAGTATAGATGATACATTAAGGCTCAACCATAGTGGCGGGTCGGCACTAACAAGCTATACCAAACGAGGTGTTCTTCATGCTCTGGCGTCGGTGTACGACCCTCTTGGTCTCTTTCAACCCGTCTTCCTAGCGGCAAAGCGATTTCTTCAACATTTGTGGGAACTGAAAAAAGACTGGGATGATACGTTTGACTCAACGGAGCAGTCTGAGGTGCGACGAATTTTTCACGACATGAGCACAGTTTTTCACATACGGGTTCCGAGACGTCCACAAGAAGTTAATTCGGCAACGGAAGTTCCTTCCGTGGTAGTCTTTTGCGATGCTTCGAGCATAGCATATTCAGCTTCGGTGTATATCCGTGAATGGAATTCGAAGCTGCAACGATACAGATCCAATCTGGCGTACTCAAAATGCCGGCTTGCTCCAAAGAAGCGTTCGAAAGACACAGTGTCTCTTCCACGACTGGAACTCTTGGGAGTCATTATCGGGGCACGAGCTGCATCATTCGTGCGTCAGTCGCTCGGTCTAAATACGGAGGGAAAGATATATCTATTCACTGATTCAAAGTGCGTTCTTTGTTGGTTGCGAAGCCCCAAGCCGCTATCCGTATTCGTCGACAACAGAATAAAGGAATTGAAACAGCTACATTCGGTCGATTTCTTATACGTCAACACTTCGGAAAATCCGGCTGACCTGGGAACGCGGGGAAAGACAGCATGCCAGTTAGCCAACTGTGAACTTTGGTGGTATGGCCCTCCCTGGTTGTCGGATTCTATGGATGAATGGCCACAGTGCTGTCACGAAGTCATTTGTGAGGGTACGATTGCTACTGCAGATGTAGAACTGCGGAAGACACCGCTAATTTCTACTTTTGTCGTCGGGAACGTCTTAGAGGATTCGACCAATGACGTTGGTCCTCTCGGAATTCTACCTAACAACTTTTCATCATTTCGCGATTAATCCGGATCACGGTGCTTTGCTTGAAGTTTTTGAAGCATATTGTGTGGGATCGTCTACCAGACGTAATACTTAACGTCTATCCGGGTTTATCTCAACTGTTCACCAATATAGCGGACCATAATGATCCCATCACTTGTGATGAGTTCTACTGCGCCAAGACGCTCTGGGAGGTTTACGTCCAGGATAGACACTTCTCGAGTCTGAAGCAAAGCATACGAGCAAACGACTACAAACACTCATTAATCAAACAACTTCATGTCTGAGAGGATGATGTGGGCGTCTTGCGGTGTTTCGTCCGATTGGAACACGCGGAATTGAATGCAGGTGCGGTTCACCCCATATTGCTACCGAAATCTGATCACATTACCAAGCTTATTATCAGTGACGTACACCAACGGTTGTTTCACGCAGGTGTCGGACACACACTTAGCCAGGTTAGGCGGGAGTATTGGATACCGCAAGGTAGAGCCGCCGTTCGATCCGTGTTAACACGCTGCGTTGTTTGTCGAAAAACCAACGGAGCTCCGTTTGGACTTCCTGCGATGCCAGCGTGGCCGCGCGAGCGAGTTTCGCGTTCATCACCTTTTCAATTTATTGGGCTCGACTATCTTGGGCCAATCAACGTTCGAAAAGGTGACACTGTCCAAAAGACGTCGGTGTGTTTATTTACATGCTTAGCAGTCCGAGCCATACATCTGGAGTGTGTTGCCGACTGCTCTGCGAAGGAATTTCTTGAATGCATTATCCGTTTCATCGCCCGACGAGGTACTCCCGAAGTCATTATAGCTGATAATGCTGCTCAGTTCAAGGTTACGAAAGATGCCTTTGATCGTATTTGGAGCAGTGCTCTGAGGGATCGAGCTGTTCAATCGTACTCCTCGGAGAAGGGTATTCGCTGGAAGTTTATCACGCAATTGGCTCCTTGGCAAGGAGGTTTTTACGAACGTTTGGTTGGAATCGTAAAACGATCAATGAGGGCAGCTATCGGAAGGCGTCTTCTCAATTGGGGTGAATTCGTAACATTATGCTGCGAGATTGAAGCGGTGGTTAACAGCCGACCGATGACGTACATTTACAGTGACTTCGCTTCAGGGACAGCGTTACGGCCAATCGATTTTTTAACTGACCTCGCTCCGGGTATGCCTGACACCGGTGAAGAGTTACGTCTCCACAATTTGGGTGAAGCGGGAAAAAATGTCATCCGTCTTTGGAAACTCAAACGGGGCCGGCTGAACGCGCTATGGAAGCACTGGTATGGTGAATATCTTCAATCGCTTCGGGAACGAGGCAAGTCAGTCCACCGCGGTCGACGAGGCGAAGTTAAATCCTGTCCTCAAATAGGTGAAGTGGTTCTCATTAAGGATTTCGATGCTGCTCGGGGAAATTGGAAATTGGGTCGAGTACTGCAACATGTTACGAGCACCGATGGATCCGTCCGAGCTGTAGAATTAACGCTTCCTAACAGATCGACCATTCGGCGGTCCGTGTGCCATCTGTATAAATTGGGCTTGAGGGGGCGTGTACCGGATTTAGTGGAATCCGGTAACTGAGTAGTATGTAACGTCATTGTTAACTGCTGTGGTATAATCTTGCCAAAGACAGTTGCGCGTCTGCCTCGTTATTTTTTTGTGTTACAGCGCAATTAAGGATCAAACCGTCAACGGACATCAGCCATATCTTCCTCGTTCCGCATCTTCGGCGTCATCGTATTCGGAGCTATATTCTACTATAGTTTTTCAGTGGTTAAGGCCTTGTTTTTATATACGTATTAGTAAAGTGAAATGAAATGTATACATATTATGCTCATTTGCTTCGTCTGCTCCGTCATTTCGTCAATCGGCAAACTGCATTCGTCGTGCGATAAACTATATATCTGTCTCCAGCAAAACTGTACCTGTTAACCCTAGTTCGGTGTAGTTAGCCAATAACTTACACATTACCTAACACGTGGTAGTCAGCGTCGCAGCAGTATCGTAACTAACATTCAGCCACTGCCGTTATTTGTATGGTTGGCTTCGTCGTTAACCTTGACACCAATATCCAAAATACCATCGTCCACATTTAACGTGATACGGTTCCAAACATCCTTGCCATCTGACACTGGGGTCATCATCGTTACCGGCTATTCATACCGTATTTTCTGTACTCGTCATTCAAAGGACCCTTGTTTCAGTCCGTTCAAACAACGCAATCTCGTCGTTCCCGTTGTTCCAACAATCATCAGCTTTCGTACGAATCGTTGGCCGTCAATCAACTCGCCCTTGGGTCCGGTCATACCAACAACGCGAGAGAGTATAACGTGGAACGCTTTTGTCGGTGAGTAATCTTATTTTCTCCGTAACAGGGCGTGTGCCCCTGCACCACTGATGGAAAAAGCTAGAAAATAGCTAGTTGGTTTTAGAGTTAGTGATTCTTATTTTTGTGTTATGAAATGAAAAACAAAGGCACCCCCGGGACTTGAACCCCGGCTGCCCGCGTGAAATAACCTGTACGACCAACTGAGCTATAAATCACTTGTATGATGGTTCAGCGGAGTCGAGGTATTTGGTGCAAAATGAGTCAAGGTAGTGCACATCGAGACTGGTGCATATAATGACGATTGGTGCACATCGAGACTGGCTGGTGCAGAATAAGACTGGTGCACATGGAAACAGAACCATAATTGTTTAACAGTAGTGCTATAGAACATTGTTCGAACAAATATTGAACACATTCGAACAAATTTCGGTTTGGTAGAACAACTCAAACCGAAACTATTAGCGATCGTTTCTGGCAGGCGTTGTAAATATCATGTTTTACCTAAAATTTACGTAATCGTGCAGCGATCTGAAGAATTTTGTGGTTCGGCCGAATCGACAACATCACAAATCTAATTTCAGCTAGTAAACATAAAATTTTTCGTCCAAAAATGGACCAATAATTTCACTGAGGCTTATTTTTAGAAGTAGTTTTTGACGTGCCTCAGGTTTAGAGAAATTCGTTCACAACTTATCTCCATCGATGAACGCCAGAACCTCAACGTTCCGGCAAAATTATTGTCCAACATTCTCGATGAATTATTGTGAACAATCTCGATTTATCAAAAAATCATTACCATCATAGCTAACGGTGATTATTTTTTGTTAGATTAATTGTTTTTCTTAGCCGATTTCTGCCGTCGACTTGGACTAAGACATCGTGGAAGCGGCAGTGGGCTCGAACTCATCGCCAAATAGAAAACGTAGATACCGAACGCACAAAGAGATGAGATCAGAACAATATATTCGACACGATTAACAAACGGAGTTCCACAAATCGAGTACCATTCCACCGCCGAGTGACCTCCTCCAACATCGGACAGCTTCGGCGGCTTTGAACAATGAAAATCAAACGTTGGTTCGTCGTAGGCTGCCAAACAGAGATAGCGCCGCTTAGCAAGGACCATGCCCGATACCGTATGAACGGGTATCGTCGGCCCACAACGACCGATGGGCTCGTGAAGACCAGTGGATACGATATTCACCGGATCCGCTAGCCAAACCAGCCACATAAAGCTAGCATAGTAAATAAGCAACATAACGCAGAGTTCGTCGACATAAAATGATGATCCACTTTCGTTATGATCTGCCTGAAGTTCCAGAGACGAGTCGATTTCGTCGGGGACCATTTCGTCTATGTCGAACGGCTTCGTTGCTTGGTCTTTATCGATATGTTCCTGACTGGATATCGCTTTTATTTTGAGTTTAACTGCTTTTGCGCGATTTATTGCACCAACAGAGCGATCAGCAGTCCATACTATTATCAAATAAACGGAGAGAAACAATACACAGCATACCTAGAACATAGCTGAAAACGATTATATACAAAATACCAATGATTCAATAAAAGTAACTTTCGTAATACGTTAAATAAAATACAATCCGCTAACTCTTTCATCAGATATTTTCAGCCAATGTTCAAAAATGTGAACCTAAATTAGCCAAACATAAAGAGAAGCATCACTAGGTTTAACTAAAATGGCAATGAAAAATAAATGGGACGATGTCTAATGCAAACAATATGAGTTGCAGCTACCACGATTTGACAGCTTGGATTTGTGGACTGTCAACGTTAACACTGATACATACAGTACCCGCTAAAAATGACTGCCGCTCGTTCGCGACTCACTCGAAATAAATTTGTTCCAAAAATAGAATTTACTAGTAATTTGAATAGTTTCCATATCTGGACGAACCATTTGCTGGCGGCTCAGTCAAATGCGACGGTCATTTCTTACGCGTACTGTACAGTGCTCTTCGTTCATTTCGAACGGCGATCGAGTTCTGTTCGATTTTCGCATGTTTTTAAGATTTTCATAACTTATTCGCGGACAGGTAAAGTCGGTTCGATTTGGGTTTGATGTTCGTTCGAAACGCGACAATCATTTCTGTCGGGTGCTGGCGAGACTAACTTATGTTCCGGACGTTGATATCCAAACATAGCAATAAAATCATACTGGATTCGAATATAGATACATTCAAGCCCAGATTAGCAGAATACTCCATAACACGCACTGATCATCGCTTGGCGAGGGCAGACCTCAAGTGGAACTGGTGAGTAACTTGGGTCTCAAGTTGAACTTCCTGAGCCCATTTCAAAACAGTAATATAAAATTTTATTGAATACACAATTATTGTAAAATGTTTAGATACAGCATACAGACACCATTGATTTCCTCAATCAAACAATGTTACATTGTCTGTGTTCATTGTCTACATACGGCTACTGTAGCTGTATAGAAATGACTGTCGACTCTGCAGTGTTGTATCGAGCACATAGCCAACAAAAGACGAAGTAAAAATGATTAACATGGTCTGGCTGTGAAATAGTTGCTCTACAGCCGTATAGCGGCGGCTGAATATCGCAAACGCTATCTTCAAAAATTTCCATACTCAGTTCCAACCAGATTATTACGCTAAATGCAATACTCGATCAGAAACGAGTGCTGTTTTTTCGATAAATTCAAAATTTTGTTCGAGGTGCATTCAAAATATTGGCGGTAGTTTTTTTGAAATTATTGTTCGAGAGCAATTCGAAATTTGTACGAAAAGCGTTCGAGTGTTGTTCGAAAATAAATAAATTTGGTTCGACTTGAGTTCGTTCGGAATGTGACATGCATTTCTGACGAGTAATGTATTTCTATTATAGTATGAGTTGCTACGATAGAACTTTTTACTAGCAATAAGGATTTATGATGATTTCTCAAAAATTCGTCATAAACCCTTGATAGCAATGACATAAACTTACCTCCGTATGAACATTGTGGACGTCATGAAAATAATGATAGATCGGAACAAATTGCAGCGCGCCGAGCCAAAACGCGCCCACGCCAGCAATTAAACAGCATATAAGCTCACGGCCTATCAGGCGCCAATCATAGTACTGTGGAAGGAGCAATTTTCGACTCCCGTTCAAAATTAGTGTAAAAGCGCATCCAAACGCTAAAATTATTGGACAAAAGCAATAAAATAGTTTTTGACACAAAACATGATCACTGCAGTACAGTTTACCACAGTAACTTGCAGACGAAGCTAAACGGAGCGAGCGTGGTTTCAGCAAGCGGTCATTTTGTGTAATCTCTTGTAGCATGCTTTGTGTTTGATGTATATACTACACTAAAACCATGTTACCCTGTAACCATTGAAAACCCTAAAACATCGTGGACCCCCAACCCATCGAAAACTGAAATCACACGAAGTATTCGTTCTAGTCCCTGGATAACCGAGCTATCGTGTTCAACATGCCTAGAAATCTATATATAGACCATTCTTGATGCCCTGTACGCAATACGTAACCAAACTACTGAAAGACAAAGCGTATTTTGGCAATCGGGTTTATTGAAATAAAATCCAAAGCTATGAAATATTTGTGCTGGACTCTACTTAACTTTGAAAAAATCGATATTTATGGCAAAGGTTCGAATATTCGGCCCCACAGCGTCCCAGGGAGTGGCTTCACAAAAGGTCGCGGTCAGCAAAGTTCTAGATCTGAATGAGTTGACTCTGCGATCCTCGGTTTTTCGATGATAAAACAGCGTTACGAGACATGGACTGCGAGTATGGCCAAATTTGATAAAGAGCTCTTAAAAACTGTTTTTGCCATTTTGATACCGAAGATGGGGTCGAAGCTGTTGGCGTTCGGCTAAAGGGTGCATCTTCATCACATTTGCTATCGAATAAAGAAATTATCGAAATCCATTTACCCAAGGATGAGTTATGCGTGACAGAGGCAGACAAAATTTTTTTACGATTTTCGCCCTAGCGTCGTCAGTGGAAACATCGCTTGTTAAATAAATTGCTGAAACAGCGCAATACGCAGTTAGTCTACTAGGATAGATTCAAAGTAATTAATAAGTTAGCTTTGGCAAAGTTCAGGGACGGAGAAGCTGTTTATGAGAATACATGTAGAAGGCAATATCTACACTATATATTTACACCTTTTTAAACAAACGTACAGTCGGGGCCAAAAAATACGTCCAATAAAGATTAATCTAAATTGCAAACGATAGAAATTTCGTTTTATCGATCGAAAATAATGGAAATTTTACAAATTAGAAATTTATGTAATTGCGGCAAAATCAAAACAGATCAATTTTTATGCAGATATCTCTGACAGTGCCTGTATTTCATCGTAATGAACAATTTCACGATGTGGAAGCTGTGTTTAGGCTCCTTGACAGACTTAACTACCATATGTGCATAGGCATGGTAACAAGCCAAACCGAAATAAAATTACGTCGAGTTACATTGAATGAATCGCAATAGTTGACTTAACCAGACATACAACAAGCTTCTCCAAACTAGTAGTGTTTTTATATGCCTCCTTCAAAAAATGAGTGCTCCTCAGTGATCGAATACTGCCAAAATTGAAAATTTTTCCGCTCTTCCCCAAACACCATACGTTGATATAAAACTTGACGATGTTTAGAAAGCCCCTTTCTGAACTGAAAATTCGAAAAAATAAAGCAAAAAATAGGCGTTTTTGCACCTTTTGTTAGACAACTTTAACAAATTTTACAGTTTTCCGCTAAAAAGCACGGAATTTTTTAAAGTTTTATGATCTCGCTGCTCCGGCCCCAACGAGGGGCTCTAGGTACTCGTCACTTGTCTCCTGGTAAAACGTGGCGTACCAGGCCACGAACCAGGTAGGATTAAGAAAATGTTTTCTTTTCGTGTACAAATCATATATACAAAGTGTCAGCAAGTTACGAAATCTCAGTTACAGCCGCACAAGCAAAACCATATACGCTCATAGGGGAGAGGTGACTATCCCCTTGAGCCTGGGAACTCCCTCGGGGCCTCGTCGATCCCGCTGGTAGGCAGCCTGATTCCCCTGAGAGTCTGGACCTCCTCACACATACTCCGCATATTTCGGCAAAATAAGCAAAAATCATGTGGGGAAATGCACAATGATCGAGCGAAAATTGTCAAAAATCAAGGGAAATTGGCAAATAATGATGGAAAATTGTGATCAATTTGGAGTCCCGAAAAATTCCAAAAATTTATCTTTCTGACGACCCCTCCGCGACAGGTTGATCCTACCCTGGTGACGACTTCCCCTTGGAAGCACCCGCTATCCCCTTGGGACTTCCATTATCACTCACGTATGCGTGAAACGTACCGCACCAGTTAACCACGAAATTATACTATATTAACACCATGGAACACCCGGTATTGCCGTAATCACAACTTGGTATATTTATGTCAATCTATTGTTAAAGACTTCTATAAAATCAAGTTCCTAATCTTATAAAAAGTACTTAAATCAAGTTCTTTTGCGGGATCTGGATCACTATAGCAATTTATTTGCAATGCGCCAACGCACGTTTTGGTCGAACGCTATCTTCAGCAGCCACATATGTTATTTTCGTGTACGTCTAATGATTGAGTGATAAGTTGGAATTGGACGCAATAATGTCCTAATTATGATCATGCTGTCAGTTATGGGCTCGAAAAAAATAGCTGCAAGCAACTTTCAACCCATTGATTACTTTAGTTAATTATCCGTAATATACAATATAAACAATTGATGCACGTATATATAATCTTAGTTGCGGTGGCTTAACTTATTACTGATTTTCGTGACGGAATATCAAATGACAGGTCAGTGGTCGCCATTATGTCGGTTTCGATTTACGCCCTCAACACAGATTCTGTATACCAAAAATATTAAAAAGGATTACTTTTCGAATCTTTGACTGATGCTCGAACCTTAGAGTTAAGCAATGTTCTGCAACATTATAGTTTTGAGGGCATGGTTTCACCGATGTATATTAATGTATTATTGGATTTTAGTGAAAGGCAGGAGAAGTATCTGAAAGCTTTAAGGTAATATCAACATAAATTTAATATCAGTTCTGGGGCAAACGATGCGAGCGTCACCGGAAAGCTAGTGAAATTAGCTGAAATTTGGGCTAAATTTGACTCAAAACTGGAATACCGGGTCCACTGGTAAAAATATTAAAAATGACACTAAAAATATTCTCAGGAATTTTACGATATTACAAAATTAGAGATTTCACTTTTCCTGCATTTTCGTACAAGTGATACCGAAAATCCTGAATCGAACTGTTAACAGATTTCAATTTTTTATGATGACTCAACAGTTCTTGTTCACGAACGGAAGCTATTGCAGTCAAATGTATGATCACGTACACGCAAAGCTTAAGTAGTATTGTACTGTAAGTCACTTCAGTAAAATTGGTTAAACTATTCCCCAAATATTACTATATTATAAAGTAAAATAGCCAAAAAGATGCTTAATAGTAGATAGAAATAAAGCGACATATACATTTATGAATTCACAAAAAAATCGAGTGTAAAAGATCAAGAGAATCATTTATGCACGCATTTGCATCATTCATCCTTCATTAGAGCCATTAATGAAACCGATCCGACCATCCGTTGCTGAGTTATGACTATTACAATCTACATTGAGAATTATTTGCCCTAAGTGATCTTAATTAAATGACATAAGACCCTAGTAACTACGGTAGTTGGAAATAACATGTCATTTAATACCAAATGCTCATATGCTTCCGGCTGCTATAATAACGACATAAGGTGTTGCCCAAGAGTAAATGTAACTTTTAAAGGTAGAACTAACATGCCTGCTATGCCGCTCCCGATATACCTGGCATCTCGGTGTGGTGAAAATTTGTGGGAGGGCACGAATCGGGGCAGTCCCCATCGAACTGAGGGGGCCGATAGTGGGGTCGCACGAAAAGGGGGCTGCCCGGTTTAGTTTCGTCGTATTTTTCTAAAAAGATTCGTGGAGAGATAGATTTTTCTGGAAGGGGGGGGGTAAGGTAATGCACCGGCGCATTAAGAATTATGAAGTAGAGGGCACAAACCGGAGGCGACTTCGTTGTGAAGGGCGCGCCGATTCTGGGAGGCCCCTCACTAGCGAGATGCCAGTATAGTAAGCCTAAGTCTTAGTATTAGTGGGTTGTCTAGTAATTAAGTATTCGCCTAAGCTAAGGTCCCTATATGAGCCATATACTAAGCATAAGCCTAAATTGGGGCTACCGAAGCCCCCGCTCTAAGCTGTTCATTTTTTCCAACGATATGTCCGCCGCCCCAAGGGGTGAGATGGGCTACAAAGAATAAACAAAAAGTACGACACGCTTGTTCGCCATAATTCTAAAACCACAAGAATTGCTCGACTACATATTCCTGATTCCCTCGATTCCATTTATGTATAACGATAATACCTGCATGAAAATAATAGCTCGTCCACGGCACATGATACATTCTATCATGAACGTTCGGATCGGTATCATGCCAAGTCCACCACAGCAACTTCGCGCCCATTATGTCGTACGGCAAGTCAATTAGCACAGCGCCTACATTGAGATAAAAAATATTACAAATGTTATAGGAATTAAAAAATAGAATATGTATCGGTGTACTATCAAATAATGTATGTACGTTTTCCGAATAATGTCGGCTATACGGCATCAGAATCATTCCAGATCTATAATTTGTTTCTGGTTCTGATGTTGCACTCTGTTGTTTCTAATCCCCATAAAATTGGCACATACACCAGACAAACAGATACAAAATGGCCTATTTTAGTGTGACTACATTGAACACGAAACGGCTTGTTACTTTGGGCCCATCCGATCCAATTTTCAGGTGTATTGTACATTGGGGTGTTCACATTGCCCCCGATCTAACCGATGAGAATGTACAATTTTTTCAGATCCGAATCGTATGCAATGTGAACAGAAATCGGATTGAACGCATCGTCACCACGGCTTTAAAACCCTAAGATAACTGCCAATCGTACTGCCACAGCCGCGAGAACCCCGTTATATTTCCACCTTGTGGCATACGCACCGCGAATCAGTGTATGGAATTCGTAAAACATAACATAAAAAATGAGGCGGAAACCTACCAAGCCCAACGACACAACACTCCGCCCACCATGGTAGACGCAACTTTTTCGCCGCGACGTAGGCAGTGTAATCAAACATCGGATATAACAGCAGTATATGGAGCGGAAGACGACGCCCAACGAACATTATCGACGTTTGAGAATGCCAAAAATTTTCAAAATCCGGTACCCAGTAAGTAAGCAACTCGGTGTTCAGTCCTGAAACATATTTTGCTACTAAAATTACTATACTTATATAACCAATTCTACCACTGTGTGTCAGACTACACCTATTTGAAGATCATTATGATGCGATTATAAATATTAATGACAAATCGAACCAAAAATATGTAAAATTGTAAAACCTTTAAAATTTACTAACTCGATTATACTGTGTAACACACGCCTTTAAATTTTGTATATATGTAGCAGCTGATTGACAAAGTCGAAAACAACGTCTAGCCCTTAAAGTCTTGATTTCTACCACAACATATAATAAGCTATAAAACCTAAAATTACAAAAATATTCTTACCATAATTATTCATCGCACAGTGTGCATAGTTCCTAGAAACGTTTCGTCAATCAAGCAAACCAAGAACATAAGAATAATTCGACCATTCGTTCATTACCAAAAAGTTATATATCAACTTCCAGTGTCGCACTATAGCTATTCATTTTCTATGATTCACATGTTAATTATCACATATTAATTTAATATTTATTTCATAATACAATAAAAGAATGGAAGAGCAGTCACATTCCTTCCCCCTCGAACAGAGGACCGTTGAACAAGAAGTGATATTATAACGGCGTTAACAAGATAGACATTCTTACTCATGTAGCACCTACATAATGCTCAATATAATTGCTCTATACATAATTACTCGAGATAACAAACGATGTTATATCACGTAAAATCAAAGTACCCTGAAGCATGCTAGCATGAAATAGATATTCCACATTGAAGTATTGCGTGAAGGAATAAAGATAAAAGGTAAGATAATAGAAGTTCCCGGGATGTTAAAGTATCTGGTAACATAGAAATATACGGTTTTAAAGTAGAAAGATAACTCGTTTCAGAAGTGAATGGAAGGAAAAGCTTAATAAGTAGTTAGTACATAATACAATAAGCAATAAGAAGTATAAGTTAGCTTGTTACTTTCAGAAATTCCCAATAAGGTACCAAAGGCTTTGATAATGTGTAATAAGATATAAATAACAGAAAGAGAAGGTATAGACCATTAGTCTGTCAGAGTTTCTGCAATTTCCTCTATAGATAATGCAGAAATAGGAAACATCTGGTGACGTAGCTGATCAATAGATTCTCTGATGGTTTGTAAGCCAAGGTGCAGATCAAACATAGTTGAGTCGACATTAGTAGACCACTCAGCTTGATGTTTGCATAGTTGTTCACCGAACTCATTGAACTTAGCTAAGAACTGTTCGAATTTCCCAGAAAGATGGTCTATTTTAGACCGAGTCATAGACATTTCTTAACCGAATTTCTGCTCAAGATTGTCAAGCTTCGTTTTGAATTCGGCTAGTTCATTTTGCCATTGAAGAAACGACTGCGATGAAGTTGGATCAGATAGTTCCGACATTTTTCTGACACTGACATTCGTTCAGATATCTCATCCCCATCAACAAGCTCGATATTTGGTGGAGTCAAGTCATTCACAGATATTTTATCATCTGCCTTCGAGGTCGATGGCATTTTCTCGTCACTTTCTGTCGAACGAGCAGCCAAGTTCGGGGATGTCGACAACATTGGCTTGCTGTCTGTAGTTAACGAAGAACGTGAAGAGTTATTGCCGGAGAGATGGTAGTTGCTTTGTTCGAGATGCCTTAAGAACATTGACCAATACGAGCCACTAAAGTTTGTTGTCTGTCCATAAGTTAGAAGTATGTTTTTGAACTGCTGACGGGTCAACGTGGCGATGAATTTTAGTAGTCGGCGATAGATCTGGCCTTGTTCTGGTTGATTAACGTCGGTCAAAAGGAACAGAAAGTGTAAGATTTTGTGAGCGAATGCAGCCGAACAGTTATACTGTTGCAAGTCGTGATCAGATGGTAGTAAGTCAAGTCGTGATGCGAGTTGAGTGAAGAAAAGGTGTTGAATCAAAATGATGTCAGACCTATTGAACATGGATCTTACGCTACAGTCACAATCACCATAGCGATAGAAGTCCTCAAACCTAATGCACGCTTCTCCATGATCATAGCGAGACCTTATAGACTGTGGAAGACGTTCAGGTCGCATGCGAAAACTGTACGGTTTTGGCTTAGTAGTCATGATTCGATTAGTCGTGAAATTTTGGTAGTTGAACGATAAGAAAGATCTGAAGTTGGACGGAAGACACAAAAATGGAGAGGATGGGGAAACCCCAGAATTTAATAAGTTTAAATAATACAATAAATTAATAAGTAAATAAAATAATAAATTAATATAAATAATGATGCGACAATTTAATTTCATCTAAAATACGATGCGATAAAATGTAGAAATTATACTAATAAAACCCATAAATTAATAAGTACGATAAATTCAATGGTCTACTTAAGTTAAGTTCTAGTTGCGACGAGGCCGTAGCTTACACCATTTTGTAGTTTGTAGTTTCTACATAGTTCGTCAAAACTATTTTCAGTTAAGCGCTTAATTAATAACGCGATATCCTTGTCTTGAGTTTGTAATTGTTTTAGTTTGCCTAAATCTAGATTTTGTGTAGCACCGATAAAATAATCAAATGACTTATTTTGCTCTGGCGAATTGCTGATACTAATTGCAGAACATAGTGGTGCGCGAGATAGCGCATCAGCGACACAGTTCTGCTTACCAGCTACATAGTCTAGAGTTAAGTCATACTCTAATAAATTTAGTGCCCAACGTGTTAGCCTAGGAGAAGTGTGTTGATGCTCTAGTAACCATTTCAGTGGTCTATGATCAGTTATTACAGTAAATGGCTTTAAATATAAATAAGGCCTAAAATATTGAACAGCCCACACGATAGCTAGTGCTTCCTTCTCTATAACCGGATAATTAAGTTCTGCTTTCTGTAGTGAACGACTAGCGTAAGCAATAGGTTTTAAGTTGTTGTCGTAACGTTGACTTAATACAGCACCTATACCTGTTCCGCTAGCATCAGTGTGAAGAAAAACTCTTTAGTAAAGTCAGGAAAAATAAGTATTGGCGCCTGAACTAAACATGATTTTAGTTGTTCAAAGGCGTCGGTGCAAGAGGTTGACCACACAAATTTTACATCCTTACGCAAAAGCTTATGTAATGGTTCTGCCATGGTAGCATAGCGCGGTATGAAGCGCCTATAGTAGCTAGTCATACCAAGGAAACGTTTGAGTTCAGTAATAGTAGTAGGTGTAGAGTAATCCTGTACTGATTTTATTTTGTTAGGGTCCACTTGGAGCCCATTTTTACCTAATATGTGGCCTAAAAATGACACTTCCTGCTTTACAAAGTCGCATTTTGTGATTTTTAGTTTTAAGTTATGCTTTCTCAAGCGTGCAAACACCTCTCGTAGATGATTTAAATGTTCTGCGAATGTCTCTGAGAAGATAAGTATGTCGTCGATATAGCAGACACAGAATTTCCTACTTATTCCGCGTAAGACCTTTTCCATAAGGCGTTGGTAGGTTGCTGGAGCGTTGCATAGTCCGAAAGGCATAACTTTCCAAAAGACAAAGTCGAAAACACCGTCTAGCCCTTAAAGTCTTGATTTCTACCACAACATATAATAAGCTATAAAACCTAAAATTACAAAAATATTCTAACCATAAATATTCATCGTACAGTGTGCATAGTTCCTAGAAACGTTTCGTCGCAATCAAGCAAACCAAGAACATAAGAATAATTCGACCATTCGTTCATTACCAAAAAGTTATATACCAACTTCCAGTGTCGCACAATAGCTATTCATTTTCTATGATTCACATGTTAATTATCACATATTAATTTAATATTTATTTCATAATACAATAAAACAATGGAAGAGCAGTCACAACTGTTACAAAATCCCTAGGCGAAATGATTTCATCCAACAGGGTGGGCCAAGGGTTTCCGACTTGCAAGATTTTTAAAGAATTTTCCAGGATTTTTAGAGGCGTAGATCGACATGTGACACTGATCTTTTACAATCGCTATGTCTTTCCACAACATCAAGTTTTTGAAAACTATAACGATCTACCTTCTCTAAATAGGGAAGAGGCCCCCAGGTAAATTTTGGCCTCCCCAGTTCACGCATACAGGTACTTTCCTGTAGGACTAAACATTAACCGAATTTTTTTCTAGTGGTCTAAAAATACACGAAAATTTTTTCTATTTTAAATAAAATGCCCCAAATTTTTTACTGCGGAGCTAAGGATCACCAAAAATTTCAGTTTTATGTAACCGCCGTTGCAATCAGTTGCTAAGTTACACGTTTTGACGATTTCTAACAGTTACAGTTCTTTATGGTCTCCGGGTGAACTGGGGGACCCCAGATGAACTGGACAGGAATCGCACAATAATTATGTTCGACTCCATCACGGTACCGAAGTAGGGAACTCCCCAATTCATGTCCCAGGTACAATTTTAGTGGTTTGGAGTGTCCAGATAGATATCCCTGAATTCCGCAGGAATGTCAAAAATTGTGAGGTAGGCAACATCTGAAAGAAGAAAACATAATGCCAGTAAGTGTGAAATTCCACGATTTTTTCGAGACTTTACAAGATTTACTCTATTTTATATTATGACCATGCAAGATTCCAAGATTTTCACGATATTTTTAAATTCCACGTTTTCCATGATGTGGTCACCCCGATTCAATTTTTTTTTAAATTCCAGCCGCCACTCGCTAAATCAATGTCGATCGTACCAGGACCCGCCAAACTAGAAATGAATTTTTATTCAAAGCCACGTGATCTATGTTAAATTCAAGTCAACAGTCCGGTTATAAAATGGCATAATCAAAAATGAAGCCTTCGCCATTCTTTGAATTTTGAAGAAAAGTTCAGCTGAATTTTAATGCACCGTAGGTAGCAATTTAAATTACATTAAATAGTGATACCCACGGACCACTTCAGACATTTGAAATGTTTCTGCTCAGACTGTAAATGCGCATCATTTTTCTGTTGGTACTCTAAGTTGGTCATAACTCCAGGCAGAGTGAAGATATCTTAGATCTGTCAAGTTTTATTACTATTACTGCCTCGACAAAAGTCGATTGGTACCAAATTTAACACCATAAGATAATTGACACGTCAGTGCTTGATGGGAAAAAGAGAAAAACGCAATTTGACTACTTTCTGAAATCGCCTGTTTACCGGTACCTCATGAGGTAACCGGATCAAATGGACTGCTTTCCACGAGATCTACCAAAATCACCCACGTAAACATACTTACTGGGTAACTATGTCCAAAAACCTCTGTATAAGCCTTCATTACAGCTACAGCACTATGGTGTCTTCTCGGGAAACTTCTTCGAACCAGGCGTTCGTGGCTTCTCTCGGAGAAGCCGCAGTAAATTTTTGACGTACTCTGTCCGGGTTGGCCCGGCCCGGTCAAAAAATGTGCTCAGGTTGCATCACTAACGTTTATACTTAGAATTCGTGATACTAGTTATATACAGAAAAAAAACTTTGTGGCTATCATTCTGCAACCCGGCGAAAATTGTTTAAACTTACCATGCATAAACACGGCGATATATGTATACCAATATCTGTTCCCATTGCGCCACGCATGAACGAACGTTAGCAGACCGCATAAGTAGAATAAGTATTCATTCATGAAATAGCTGAAATTCAAATATTGCAATAATTTATAACATGAATATGATAATGGGATGGACTTGAAACGATTTCAAGCAAAAATGCATTGATCGTATTTCCGTGTTATCAACATCCAAACGACTTGTATAACAATGAAAGTGTTCGTCGTCGCATAAGCAGCAATACAGTAATAAGATTGCAAGAAGACACAAAGCTATAGTTGTGCAATCTAGGCACGTGACGTTAATTTAAACAACACTTCACTTCATACAGCGCTAAGTATACACCAAGTACTGGCTTCTCCAAACTACCGTATTATACTTGGGGGCATGACCTTGGGCTCGAAAGACGACAGCTATTTCTTCTTTCAGTAGCGTAGGTTGCCTACGTCATAGTAACCTCTATAACAAGAAGTGTACCATCGATAAGTCGTATATTCAGCTTAATATGCCACTAAATAATTCAAAAATCAGCGCCCTGCCTAGAGGCTAGCGAAGTACAAGTATATGAATATATACATATAAAAAACTATAAAAGCTCTAACCTTGTATGGACATCCAAAATATCGAGTGGATTTCGAAGACCGCAGAACCAATCGCCCCAAGCCACAACCTTCATCCCGGCTAATTTGAGTCCGGGTTTCCACTCATTTGGAACCCATGAAATTTGATCTACTAAATAATCCATAGAGCGCCGATATTACTCCTATAGTCGAGAGCTGTAATATATATCTAGAAAATAGTATTAATTGTACAATTAATTTACGTTTTTCCAGCATTTCAACATCCGTATTCAAGAAATTTAACTTATAATGTATCGTAAACAAGCCCCAAAGTAGCGACCCCTACTTTTCACGTTGTTGACCACGATTACGCACCATTTAAAAGTCCGTTTATAATTTTTCATGCTTACTTTTAATTTCAGGCTGTTTTATTACACAATACTGCTAATAGTAACAACATTAATGAAGCGAACAACAAAGACGACTGAAACGGTAGCATATTACTGAATATCGTGTTCTTTGAAGTTGTTGTTATTTTTGTTAGGGTGACAATCGCAAATGTTCCATGCAATGGGCTCCAAGAGAATATGTTGCAGACCAGGGTGTCCCGGTTTTAGTGCTCCCACCCGCTGCTATGTTTTACGATTTTAATGAAATTCATATATACACACCAAAACCAAATAAAAAAATCAGTTAATTCTCTTTGGAATTGTTGTGTTGTTGGCAAAACACATCAAGGAGCTAATGTGGGACACACTGTATATTTGAAAAATATCAGTAGCATCCAGTCGCTCTCAGTTTTAGAACGCTGATATCGGCGGCTAGTTGCGGGCGTTTCCAAACTGGACCGCGTAACAACGTCGCATCTGTATGCCTTGAACGGTCAACGAACAAACCTTGAAACTGCAGTTACGGTGCGACGACAGAAATGACTTGAGCGCGTGCTATAAATACAAACCAGTCGTCCCGTAAAGCAAAACTAACTACAGTCCCGCCATCAACATGGAAAAGACGCGCGATCGTCACCTGGAAAAGATTTGTTATATCCGATATAGATCGTGCATTCGAAGACGTCCCTTGGAGGCAAATGAAAATTCTTGAAGAAACTGCCTTAGACCGATCAGTATGAAAGTCACGGATCTCTAAACCATTGGCGCCCCATTCCGGGACTAGGTATTGACATGTATATTTGAAGTATATATTGCGTAAATATTATACTTAGCGTCGATATCCAGCAACCGCTAAACTCATATCCTTTCTGTTAAACAACCACGTTCGCCGCAGCCTGATGCCATGAAATCAAAAGGTCTCGCAATTTCTTCGTCGTTGGTATCAAACCGAAGCATAAACTCAAACAACCGAATTGTGAATACTCGAACTGAACAAAATAAAGAAAATCGTAGTCATTCAACATTAAGCAACTAGATGGCGATCACGTCACTTTACAAATTAGAAAGTAACAAAACAGATACAGCATGTTGCATAATACACACAGTATTTCTGGGCTCTCCAAATTGGGGGGTGGGGGCCCCTGACATTTTTCGGTTCCCTCTGGTTCAGAACAGGTGCCCCCGGTTCATGCCCCCTGGCAAAATTGTCAGCGAATGGAGAGCCCAGTTTTTCATAATGCATTCACATTATTACACCTACACAGTATGCATTATAGACATAATACATGGACGGGGAATAATGCGTGTATAATATATGATCCCAACTGATCCAACTTAGCCTCCGTCATGGTGGGTCAACATTACGTACCATTATCTTTCCCTCCATGGTACAATTTGAAGAGGACTAATATACGAGATGTAATATTCCTTTGGTGCAACGATAAACATGAGAGCACCATTCAATTTGTCAGCTCACGCATTTCTCCGATAGCGTTAGATTTCTATCGTTTCAGCGATATGTGAAGGATGTGTAGTTCCAGATCCTTGATGAAGTGACGAATCCACGTTTCAGTGACCAGTACTAGTAGTCACGTCTAGGAAGTGGAGATGGATTGACTGCTTCAGTTGTCTCCCAGCTCATTCTCAAGATGTGACCTAGAAATATGACTCGTCGTTTACTCAGAACGTTGTTCAGCCCCCGATGTATCCGCACTTTTCTCTTAGCTCAGCGTTAGCGAGCCGATTATATATGGTGGCCCGGAGAATGCAATGTCTGCAATCACAGAAATTCTCTAACACATTTAGGTGTTGCACCTTTCTCAAAATACAACCTACTACATCCTGGAGATTGGCAAGTGAAAACGGGTAATTCTGGTTATACCGTATATGTTCTACAACAACGCGCAGGTTGAACCTGGGATTAAGCCATTAGGGCTAAAGATAGGACCTGGTAGTCGCACTCGCAACTCCCACTACTTTAGTTTATGGGTAGCTATAATTAGGAATACCAATGGAGGGCTGATCAGACCTTAAAAATTATAGGACATACTCATCGGTCCTGTACATCATTTGCTTATAACACTTTATGGTGGAATACTCTGTTACCTTCCGTAACCCATATCATATAGTATATAATATACATTTTCTTACATATATTCATTTAATGCATATTTACAATATATATATTCCAGTCTTCATAATATTCATGAAAGACATCATTGTGAACCAGTACCCGGCAACGGGGCATCACAATCTCCGGGGAACCATACCGAGGGTTTCGCAGGCGAAGCCGAAAGTGGTCATGAAATACCTGTCACAACAACTGCAGCGACGACGATAATCACTGCGGCAACAACGACCACAGCCGCGTTAGTGACATGGACAATAATATCAACAACAAGATCATCAAGCGCAAAACTCCTACTTGGTGAGGAAACTGTCAGTGTTCATGTCTGACCCGGAAAATGAAACAGATATATACTGACATTAGCTGAACTAAACGAAAAGTACATCGATAACTGTGAACAGTTAGAGTTAGCGGTTCGATTAATAAATAGCAAGCGCCCCATTTATGGCAGCAGAAAATTGCTGCCCATATATGGCCACACGAAAATATTGGAGTTGTTGGTGGAATGATGAGTTAGCAAAAATTCGAAGGTAAGAAAATATCGTTGACTTACGGGTATGATAGATCATAAAACAAGTATCATTTCTTACAGATGAAACATAAAAACTTGTCGTGAGAAAAACACACTCATGGAAATCGTTTTGCGATTCGGTACTTAAGACTCCGTTGCATAAGCACTTTAATCGTTATAAGTTACAATTTGACATAAAACATGTGCACGGGTTTGATGGTTCCCCATTTGATGTCAAACACTAGGATTGTCTGAAGGTACGGTTTATTTTGGAAATAAATCTAAAATTGCGTATTTTTATGTAGTTCCCGATTTGCCATTTGCAAGAGTGATCGGTGATGATATGCTGCGCAAATTCTATGTCATTATTATTAACAACAAGGATTCGTCAGAACACCAGTTCGATCATAATCGTTGATTCAAAGGAAAGACGAGTCAAGTGATAGGAACGATGTTCGGTCAAGGTAAAAGATACACTGGAACCACTAACAAACGCAGAACAGGGATACATTTTGGTTAGCTTGTAACGTTAATTCTCAACAACAAAGTATACAAATAGTGCAGTGTAAGCTGCAGTCAGCTAATTTTAACGGTAAGAACATGATTGTCGAACCGTTTAGCAAAAAGTCCAATAGATCGTTTTCAAAGACAAGTGTTATGTCTACATGCTATTGTCCAGGTTAAAGAACAAACTATGTGGGTTCCCGTTACAAATGTGGATACCAGAATATGTCGATTAAAACAAGACGACGTATTATCAAACCTTACTGAAGTCGATGAAAGTTTTCCTGTAACTCCAGAATTCAGGAAAATCAAAATTTTACAAAGCTGTCACACCAAAAACCAAGATACGCGCAATTAAAGTGGCCCGCCTTTATAGCCAATTAGCAAAAAGACAGTCAAGGAAGTTATATATCCTTAATCTGAATATATTACTTTAAAAGATGCTACTGAAACGGAAAAAGCATTATTAGAAGAGTTGCTAACACAAAACAACAAAATTTTTGGCAGCAAAACAAAACTTTTAAGATGCACTAATGTACTTCGACATTCTATTGATACTGATAACTATAAGCCAATTCAACAACGGATGCGACGCGCACCCTACTTGCATCGCGAAGGAATCTCTCGTACAATCTATGCTAGCCGATGGTGCGATTCGACGTTCCATGAGCTCTTTGACGTCGCCAGTAGCATTAGTACGTAAGAAAGACAGGTGAGATGCGATTTTGTTTGGATTATAGTGCTCTTAAATCTTTCACCAAGAAAGACAGTTTTCTTTTGCCCCGCATAGATGACACGTTAAATACATTAAAAGTGCAAAGCATTTTGCTACCGTAGATATTCAGTCGGATTATGAAAGTGAGAATGAATCTCGATGAGGTAGAAAAGCTCCTTTAATTTATCACGAGGGATTATACAAATTTTAGTCATGCCTTTTCGTTTGACATATACCACCACCACATTTCAGCACATGATACAGATTGTATCATCTGGTTGACTTTTAGAATTTTGATATCGTATTTTCACCGAAGATAGAAAGCCATCTATGAGATCTGCAACGTGTGTTCAATTGACTGCGTGAAGCTGGACTTACGATCAAGGGTAAGAAATGCGACTTTTTGCGCCGTAATGTTCTATTTTTGGGTTATGTTGTATCCGACAAAGGCCTTGCACCTAACCGCACAAAAGTCCAAAAGATCTTAAAATGTGAGAAACCTAGAAATGTTGATGAGGTTCGATAGTTTTTGGGTCTCACGGGATACATCACGCTATCTTTTTACCTATAACCCGTGTTTTGCGAAGCGGCATGACGATATCTAAGCACTCTTTAGCAGTAAAGCTCGGGACCAGACAATAGGAAAAATATTTATTATATATTGGTAAAACAATTAAGTATAAAAAGTCCTAATGCCATGTCCAGCTCGCTCATCCTTCGTTTCTCACTTAGTTAACCCCTTCAAAGTATAAATTAGCTCAATCTGGGCAGACTCGGTCGAATATCTGAATTATCTATTACTAATAAATTATTTGCCACTAAATTTTATCCTACGACTTAATTCTTTATGCCCGAACACCTATATTTTTGGTATGATAAGTATTACTAGATTTATACAAGTATTATATTATTATGCCCAACAATATTTTATACTTGTTCAGGTGCTATGTGACCTTAGTCTTTTATGATATCCAGCGCAACTATCATGAAATCCAAAAATCTTGAGCCAAAAGCAATAAAACTAGAAAACAGTCCCAGTTGACGCAATTCTTTGCGTGCAAATTCAATCCAGCAACATGTAACCCTATAAAAATTTCGAAGCAGCGATGCGTATAACTCAAACTCGAATTAGTTGCCGTATTACACGTATACATGAACAAAAAAATGGTCGCCGCTATTATGCGTATGCCTGAAATAAGATGGTTGCCGTTCTTAGCTACAAATACTGCGCGGACAAGCCAAAAAGCCTACAACCAGCGGAAAGATTCAGTAAGCTGGCATCGGCTGAATTACACAAGAACTCTACGACAACTAAAATCACAGTAAGCATAGGGTTATCTAGTGAACAAAATGCAATTTATGCAAATTAGAAGCTTTCGGATTGTTTAGGAAGAGTAACAAGAAACTAACACAAAACAGGAAGGAAGTATGTGTTAAATAAAATTGTATGAAATCCGGATAAGTTGGTATCTCAGGGGTTTAGGAACCCAAACGAAGTTTTTGGTCGGGTTTTTGCCAAAAACGACCCTAAATAGCTTAGCGAACCCCGTACAGTAAACCTCACAAAAGACCTAATAAACTTAAAATAACGTAAACTTAAAGTACTAGAACGGAAGAAGAGAGTCAGAAGTGCAGGGACATATATAAGTAGTAGAATAAAAAATAAGCTAAAATAGCAGTGGCCAGAGATAAACACAACCCAAAAGAACTGCATACTAAATTGGTGTCCCGTATAATCTAATTGGTTTAACCAAAATAAACATTTTATCTCGTGTTTTGGTACCGAATTTCTTGAAACACGAGTGCTTAGCCATAGTCATGCAGCCGCGCAAGAAACGAATTACGCAAAAAAATACGTGCTATCAATTGCTTTCTCAGTGGCATTCTACTGGCCACACCTAGGACCACACAATCTTCGGAGACGAATTCTGTTTTCTATTTAAGTACCGATAGCCA
The DNA here is from genome assembly GCA_030248225.1 of Trileptium ribeirensis. Classification (NCBI taxonomy): domain Eukaryota; kingdom Metazoa; phylum Nematoda; class Enoplea; order Enoplida; family Thoracostomopsidae; genus Trileptium; species Trileptium ribeirensis. The sequence goes on from JASANE010003053.1 coordinate 38,301, forward strand.
ACATAAAATCATACTTCCACTCCAACCCCCCCCCCCAGTGTTGAAAGATAAACAAAATCACATTTTGTTGGTTACGCTCTTTTCGGTTGGGGTGGACTACAATTTATTGTGGCGGCTATCAGATTATTAAATTGGGACGGGATTCGTCACTCGAAGATGTGTGGTCCGTACACGTGGCCAGTAGTATGCCGCTCCGCTGGGGATTGTTGATTGTTCCTTGCTGCGCGTTATCTAGATCAGCGTACTTCTTTTTTCTTATGCGTTGCTGTGTGACTATTCGAGTTGCGCGATATGTGTATCCGATATAAAGTAAAACCAGCCGAAGTTAGAATTTTTATTCAAAGTTAGTAAATCGCAAAACAATTGGTAATGCGGTGCGGTTCCACGTAACGGACTATGTAAACACCTTGTCTTATGACTTCCGAGTATTTGATCACCTCTAGTATACTTAGTCTCGCCACTCTAATATTTGAACTCCGATTATTCTCGACACTCCGTGAATGAAAATCTTGCGGAACCTAGACAACACCCGATTTCCGTGACTAAGCCTTGTACCAATTATTTTCTCTCAAACTCACTTTTGAGCGCACTATTATGCTGAGTAATTTATTTAGTATTTGTGATTAGGGTAAGTATTACCAATTCCTCTTGTGAAGTTTGTACGAGACAGCAGGACGTTCGATCCGTACGTTTATCTGAGTACCTTAACCTCTACCCTTTAGAATTACACTATTTAGTTTCCTTAGAGCTACCAGTGTCGGACGGTTCACTGATAGATCCTGAGTAATTGATATCTATTACTTTGCCCTTTGGGTTGGTACGTAGCCGCCGGACGGTTCGACTCGTCCGTTTATTTGATTACCTTATCCATTTCCTTAGAATTAGGCTAATTAGGTTCCTTATGATAACGTTTCCGCTGCCGGACGGTTCAGCTAGGCGCGTGTTATTTCCAATACGATTATAGTTAATTAATGCTTGTGCTAACTCAGATTTTACTTGGGAATAATAATACGAATAAGGTAATTTACTAGAGTGATAAATACCTATGTGTGAAGCATATCCGCAACTCATCGTAATTGTTTTGATTCACTGCCGAAGTATGCCAAGGTCTTTCACTAGTCCAATAATTTCAGGTGCTTTTCCAATCATTCACTTACACTCCGTATCATTCGCCACTTCACAAAACCAGAGAATCGCGATCAAATCCAAGTAAACGTACAAATCGCATAACGCCATTATAAGAATCAAATATAAGTGTATAAAGTAGCTAGGTAATCCACGTCATAGAAATAACAATGCCAACAATCAGTAAAACTAAATTCGAAAATCAGAAAAAATAATGCTCGAGTAAATTCCAAACTTGGATGTATATGCGGTACTAGATCTAACAGAAGCAAACAAAGATATGTATTAAGCTGGTATATCTCGCTAGCTTCTCTTACCGAGTCACTCTACTCTATGAAAGCGAATCTAGACTGACTAAGAACAACAAAAACAAAAGCTAACACTAGTTAGCTAATAAAAACAATTGATACTAATTAGCATCAATTGATAACAAACTTGAAACCAAAAAACAAAAGAAGGCCTAGGACGAAGGGAGAGAGGGGTAAAATAGAGAAAATGGTGATCCATCCCGGGTATTTGGAATAGGTTTGGAACGGGAACCGCTGGTAGCCTGGTCAACCAATAACACATTTAATGAAAATCATACAATAGACCCGTTCGCTGTCTATTATAGCACTAGCTATATAATTAAAGGTATTGTTCTATTACATTATTTTGGCCCATGTCAACTTTACGGCAAAAGGGCCAAAGTAACTCTGAGTGGCGGAAATAATATGCAGGCCATGCCGTTCTCGATATACTAAGCCCAAGCCTTAGTCTTAGGCTTAGGCTTAGTGTATCTAGAATGGCATGGCCTGCACTTTATTTCCGCCCCTCAGGGTTACTTTGGCCGTGCCGACCCCCGAACCCCCCGCTCTAAGCTGTTCTTTTTCTAACGTTATAACATATCGGCGCTATGGGTTACTTGGGCCGCAGAAGTATAATACATGCCATGTCCTTGTCGATATACTAAGCCTAAGCCTTAGTCTTAGCATAAGCTTAGATCCCTATAATATGAGCCATGCACTAAGCCTGAACTCTTTATTTCAGGCTGAAAATCGATGTTCTGGAGTGGGTTTTTGGCTTGATTCTTAAATGATTGTGCTTATGAAAGGCATCAACATTTTCTATATATTTTTTCATCTGGGACTTGCAGTTCTCTGTCATTTGTGCTGACAGCGTTCTTCTCGCATATGGTATTCCACTCGAGTCTGATTGTAGTAACGTATTTTTTTAACTGCTGAAGCCTGTTTTCATGTTCTAATAGCTGGAACTTATTGTTTTATATTAGATGTACTAAAAACCGCTAGTCTAGGACAACGCATTTCAGTTAAATTTAACTTGATTGTACTTTCAAATTGTAACGAATTTTTCAACTGATAAATTCCTTCTCCGCTTATAAGTTTAAGCTGTAAGTCATGGCTTCGGCTTTCCTGTTGCGACCCTTTATAAACACTCGCTGCATATCATACTGCTCCGTAAAGATACATAACAAAGATTTATCTACTCAACAGGTTTTTGCGTCGCGTTGCAGCTGGCGTTTCATGTCTTATGCAGGGGTGTATTCTGTATCTAAGTTTTGCCGTTGTCGATATGCTAAGGCCGTACCTGAGCCATTAGCGTAAGTTTTTCCCTTCTTATACATGTATGCTCACAAGTTTTTGTGAGGGGGATTATTCCTCCGAAGTCCATAAACTCCAACGACGCGACAGCTGATTCTCTCAGGCAGGTAGCCTGATCTCCTGGTGAGGCTCCAGTCCCCACACAGCCCCTACGCAAAAAGTTTCGAGAAAAAATATCAATGAAAATAGGCAAAAATTGGAGAAATGAACACAGATCGAAATATTTTGCAAAAAATGGTTGGAAAATTGCAAAAATTGGAAGAAAGTAAACAATTTTGAATGCCAAAATTTGCGGCCCCTGGAAACAGCCGGGTCTTTCTGAGTAAGCTCCACGGCTTACCCCTTTTTCCGAGGCACCCGTTACTTTCTTCACCCCACCCCTTTTGATCTCGTATCTCGTGCATGTATGATACTTATATGAGCTTTTATACTAAGCCCATACATGATCATACGTGGATAGGAGGACCATCGTCTTAGGCTCTAAATCCCACTATCTCGGCGCTTTGCCGTGCGCTCGTACGGCGATACGAGACGTATCTGATCTTATGCAGCGTTCATAGAAAAATATGTGCACATATGTACATTGTAGCACGAATGAGCATCTTTATTGCTACAACAAATGTTTGAAACATGTAGTAATAATCCGTATTATTATTACATGTTTGACGCAATAAGTGTGCCATTTGAATGATTTTTGTAAGAACAATGTCGGTTGTTGGTACAATTATTAATATGTTTTATAGCAACAGTTGGTATCGTTTCGCCATTTCAAATGCAGCACTAATCGTGAACATTGATACAAATTTTAGTGCAATAAAAAATGTGGCGCTACACATTTTGTACCAATACGATTGGCACAGTTCTAATAGCACACAGTGACTGTCAGCATGTTCGCGTAACAACCTAGTTACTACAACGGACACATCCGACAGTCTGCCGTGACTGTGTAGAATTTTTATCAGTCAGCGCTGACTATGTAATATCTCCTTTATAGTCGAAACAGACAGTATAGCATATCGGTTGTATATATCTCAATGTATAAGCGAAGTTATAGAGCAAATTTAAATTCAAATTTACAGCGTTGGAATTTGAATTTAAATTTTCGAAGCCGTCCAGCGCAGAAAATTCAAATCTTGACAGCTGTCCAACGCTGTAAATTAAAAATTTGGCAGTTGTCCAGCGCGGGAAACTCAAATTTCGGCAGTTGTCCAGCGCAGGAAATTCAAATTCTGTCAGCTGTCCAATGCTGTAAATTTAAATCTTGGCAGCCACCCAACACGAGAGCTGTACGCCAACATTCATCTGCTTGTCCAGTCTAGTCCACTACGACGTCCTGCTTATCAAGCGTAGTTAGTTAATTAACTGCGGACAAAACAAATAGTCAGACGTGACTTTTGATTTTCCCAAGTTGTTTAAACATATTTAGGTCACGGCGCATACAAATTAACGTAAACGAGTCATTACTCACCCAGGCTGCGCACTAGGATCATTGTGCGCGTCGAAAGCGCGAAGAATCTTATGGAAAATAGAACAAGTTTTGACAAAAATTGGTGGAAAAATGCACAAATTTTAGGGTAAAATTGGCAAAAGCTGGAGGCAAATTGGAAAAACGCAGGAGAGAACTGACAAAAATAAAATCAATTATGAGCGGCAAAAAAATTAGAAAATTTATTCCTCACCAGACGACCTTCTCCTTCCCCACGGGTCAGCTAATCCCATGTCGCAGTCATCCGCTATTTCCCCTGGAACTTCGCACCTTGAAACATGTAAATCATCTGCCGCCAACCGAATTCCCTTCCAAAGCTGCTGTTGTTGATGATGTAGTGTTATGTCCCTACTCTTTGGATTTTCCACTGCAGCTGAACGACTCCAAGGTTGTTACTTAGCTGTTTTGAGTGTCTCACACGACCCTGTTGGCAGCCGTTATCGTTAGAAAAAGGATGCTTAGCACATGGGGAACGGCATAGCTTACATTCTTCCACAAGTGAAAATTGGTTCAAAGGGTATACATTTCTATATCTCTGAATAGATCTCTTAAATTGATGCGCATTACGTACAAGCTGAATCTGGTAAATCAAGTGCACATTCAAGAGGTCCGAAAAGCCAGAGAGATAATAGATGCTTCGGGGGCTCAGCAGGTCGGCAACGTTGTGTTTAAAGGATATAAACTTTCGAAATTTTATGAGAGTGCAAATTTTTCACAATTTTCTCAAAATTTTCTCGTTTTTTTGCGAGTTATTTCCGAATTTTTGCCAATTTTAGCCAATTTTTGCAAATTTTCCATTGTTTTACCACCTTTGCCGCGGGAGGAAGGAAGGGATGATCAGTCGCAGATAGTGGGGGTCCGCGAGGATCGGCATCGCCCCAACGGGGTTCTTGTCAGTCTCACGGGGCATAATCCTCTCTTTCATATCAACATATACACACACAAGACCTGGATTTACCTGATAAATGTTAATAATTTTCAGAGCAGTTCCTCTGATCCAGCCGTGTTGACCCATTGTATTACCAGAACCGTACAGCGTCACTCAAAGCTACCGAAAAACGATAAGTGGAACGGTTTGAGCGTTCAACCGACACCATGTCACCACAACTCTATCCAATGACAAAAGCTGAACGCATAAATTACGTCTGGAACGGCATAAAATTTTACAAAACAACAGTGTTTCTTTGGGCCCCCAGGCTGGTCTGCAGACACAAATATGGCACTGACACACATAACGAAGAACTGGATTCGGAGATACTAACTATCGGTATTTACTAGTCTTACCGGTGGCTGGACAAGAGCAATTTTAGCTTCATTTTCCAGTTTTTTCGCTTCCTTACAACCAAGTACAAACACCAAAGAATACAGAATATTTATACTAATTCCACCGGTTCATAGATATAAATTATAACATATTATACTATTTGGTAGAAAAGATACAGTCGCCTAGTTGTGTCTTTTAGAGCTTTAATATGTCTATGGTAATGGTGCGATGCCGTTCTCATCGTTACTTTACTTACTCTGCTGCTTAATATGTGAATTTATTACCTAGCTAGTGATTGTTCAAAGCAATTTAGGTATTTTTTCTCAAATTGTTAGGGGGTTTAGTAGGTTACCAAGGGGATCCCGGGGCTAAAATCCCAATTTTTCTATTTCCCCCCAAATTTTAGTTCTTTAAAATTTAAAAATTTATTTACTTCCTACACCTAATTTGCATAAGTTGACTTAATTTATCTTAAGAGCTAACGTAAGCTTAATTTTGTTTTTGAGTTTACAATGAGTTCTAATCTGGACTTTGCGCAAGTCGCGGCAAATCGAGGCAAGATCTGATTATCTACATTTGTTGTTTTGTTTTGTCCGTGTTATTAATAGGTTACCTAGCTAATAGGTCCGGCTTTTGTTACGTTAGTTTTACGCTTTGAATTAGTTTTGCTTCTACGAGTGGCTTGAACTGAGATACCTTACTGAGGTGCTTGTGGTTAAAGGACCTACTGGTTATTCTTATTGGCTTTACTAGCTGGATCTATGGTTAATGCAAAGAATAGCGTGTGGCGACGTGCCTGTGATATTTGTGTAACCTATACTACGGAGAAGACGCGTATACTAGGCCCTTCGGTTAGTCGGTTGTCAACGCAGGAAATGCCTATACCCGGGTTTCCGGAGTCGCGAATTTTATTTATTGAGTTGTTAGTTTGTGAGTGCGCAAAGAAAGCGCGGTGTTATTATCTGGCCTACGAGATAGTAGAGTGTAGAGAGGCGGAGTATAGTATTTTCAAAAACTTTTAGAGTATAGCGAAATTTATAACGAGCTAGAAAGCCTCTAATATTCGTGAGCAGCACCAATAAGTAACCTTAACCCAATTACTATTTTACTTAGTAATATTATTTTCCCAAGAAAATCGTCGGAAGTGACAAATAAACTTAGTTAGGGGCGATAGAATAGATAATTTAGGGTTAGTAATACATTAAAAACTTCGGCCCCCTGTGTCGAGTGATTGGTAACCAGCGCGGGAGTTCAGGTGGGACTAGAATAATATTAGTAGTGCTACTTGTAAAGCCTGGCAGCCGTCCGGGGGTTGGTGGAGCAACTAGTGCTAGTCTTGAGTAGACCGGGCGAGTAAAGGGTTGGTTCGGACGACCAAAATCTCGAGTCTCTCATAACCAATTAACAGTATAGTCAGCCGTCCGGGGCATACATTGTGCAAACTTCAACTGAATAGTAGTCGACCGCTACTGTACAGTTTTAATAACGTGGTTTGGCACCCGTCCGGGGTCGGCTTGTTTAACATAACGTCATTATTAATGTAAATCTAAGGATTAGGTTGAGGTAATCAAATGCTCGTGCAGTTGCCAGCCGTTCGGTGGTACTGTACCAACCCACAACGGCTTTAACAAAGTAACAGGTAACATAAATCTTAACCACTATCGCTCAGGTATAACCCCTAAACAACACTAGTGTTATATATAACTTAAGATTAAGGCCTAGATCAAGTATTAGGCAGCTTTAACTTAACCTAAACCTAAAGTATTAAATAGGGATCGTCGAGAGTACTGACTTCAGTGGCCAAGATGTGTACAAGCTAAAGCAGACTGTGGAAAAGTTATACGTCAGACTGTGCAAGAGCTTAGTGGAGAACTGTGCAAGTATTGTCGCTGGAGTACAAGCGTGAGCTGAAAATAACCTAGTACTCAAGAATAGTACTGTCGTTTTAACACGAGCGTGAAACTAATTGCTATTGACAATTACCTAATCGGTCGTGAGCTAAAAATAATACATTACTAAGGAATAGTGCCGCGGCTTTTCATCACGAGCTAGAAGAACACGGTTGCGATTTAAATACGATTATCAAAAATACTGCCGCGAGTGATCGACGGTGTTATCAGTGCCTAATATTTTATCGCTTTGTAATAAACGTTGTACATACGTGTCTGTTGCGCAACTATCTGGAACTCGATCAATTAGAGCCGAGCCATGATCACGCCGCAATGCGAAATATATGGCACTAGAACCGGTCACGAAAAGAAAGACGCGCGCCGCCTAAAGCGTCCCACCGGCATTCTACTGGCCACACCTCAAACCGCACAATCTTTCGGTGACGAAACCCGTCCCCTTCTTAATATCGATAGACGATTAAGGAAAAATCCCCATCCAACCCCTACCCCCCACAAAACAAAACGAAATAACACAAATTCATTTTCGGGGGTGTAGTAGGTGTTGGGCATCCACCAGGGTACTAGGGGGTCCCCGTCCAAACCCGCCCCAAAACACTAAAAATTCCTAAAAGCCCCGGGTTGGTGACCAAATTCTCTATGATATCCCTCCCTCCCTGTTTCGGTTTCTTTTGTTTTCTATTTTCATTGTTTTGGATTTATTTTGTTTTCAACTAATGCTAATTTGCATAATTAACATTAGTTGTTTACTTTAGCTAAAATGTGTTAGCTTTGTGCTTTTTGTTATAATGCAGTCTAGATTGAGACTCGGCAGTGTTAGCGGCGTGCGAGTGCGTAACTCCGGTTTAGCATTGTTATTGCGAAAGAATTTCGCTCCAGCACAAATAGACAATTACTGTTTATGGTGGTTCGCACGAATTATTTTGTTGCTTATGTTTAATTTTAACTCTTCTTATTTTGGTTTCATAGCTAATATTGCAAAACAATAGTCTATTCGTAAACGATTAGTTTATAGACAATTACTGTTTACGGCGGTTCGCACGAATTATTTTGTTGCTTATGTTTAATTTTAACTCTTCTTATTTTGGTTTCATAGCTAATATTGCAAAACAATAGTCTATTCGTAAACGATTAGTTTGGTGTTTAACTACGAATTTACGGTTTAGAAGTGTGTTTTGGATATTGGTTCGCGATTTATATTTTGGTTCTTGGCACCTGGAGACTTTTACGTAAAGAATTACCTAACTTTGGAAAGATTCACAGAGTGACACTTTGGCTTCACGGTGGTTTATCCTGACTAAACAGTTAATTTTCAAAGTGATCAGAAATGAAAAAAAATGTACACGAGATTTTCTCGGTGATCACTGTTAGAGGTCTACCAGGCTAGTGCGCTCAAGACTTGAGTTTGAGAAATAAAAAGCAAGGCTTGGCAAATAACAAACTTATCGAGAGTCCTGGAACGACGAGTGGATAAAATATCGGGAAACTAGATGAATCTGAGGTACGGATATCAAGCGTGGTGACTAACAATCATTGCCAATATATATAAGTTGCGATTCGTCGATTTAATATTTGTGTGCGTGTTGCTAACTTTTGAATAAACATTATAATGCCTGTATATGTCATCCTATAGATTCACATATTTAACCTCCCCCTTCCCCTGTTTCTATTTTTTATAAATTTAACATTTCATTAAAATTATGTCCATTTTTCACATTTTTCAAACAACTCCCGTTTATTCAAAACTTAATTCTCACGTACTAAATTTATAATTCAAACTGGCCTATCTTCTCTCGTCATTATATTGAAATTTCACACTTAACCACTTTCTTCTTTTTCTAAAATATCCCCCCGCCAACTTAATTTCTTCAAAATCTTTATTTTCCTAAATTTCAACTAAAGAGCGTAATAAACCACAAATATAATTCACAGAGCCGCTACTTCCGTTTGGTAAACATACCGAAATCGGAAATACGAGGAGACCTAATATTTTTGTATTGTCATCACTAAGGGTACGCCCGCTACCAACTAGCACACTCTAACTGTTCGCCTGTGACTTGCATTGGCGGCCAGGATTGCGATTAAAGTGTATAGATTGTGTGTTATAGTAGCTGCTGTGGGTCGGTCGCGCGTGAGCACGAAACGACACTGTCGTCAAAACAAACGAGCACCGACATGGGGCATGAACTGGTTTACGCCCAATTTTGCCAGGGGGCATTTCGCCAAGAAAATAACGATTGAAAATCACGTCAGTAACACTGCTAAAACGGTTTCGATGGAGAGAAAAGCGATTGAAGCAAATTTTTGGCTTTATGGCGGTACTTTATTACAAATTTTGATCAAATTTTATGTCCCAGTCGAAACAAAAAAAATTTGTCAAGAGCTGATGAACGGGGCGGGGGAGAAAGCCCAAAATTTTGCCAGGGAGCACGAACCGGAGGCACTCGATTTTTGCCAGCCTTCCATTTATAGAACTGAGGGGCAGCCGGTTTTTGGGGGCACTCGAACATGTCAGCGTCTCCCCTATAATTTGGAGAACCCAGTGATGTAAGCCTTTTGTATGGTATATAATATCAGTTGTCAAAAACGTAATACTTATTATAACTTGATTAAATATTTAGTTGAAATACATATATGCATAAATAATATATATATAAAAATAGCTTGCCTATTGCTCCGCTCGATTTTTATAATTTATTGCCTTTACTAGTATATATAGTATTTCGGTGAGCTATATCGAAAACAGAATAAGGACACATTTATGACACGTGGTTTGCCGGGCTATTCCCGGCATTATACTAAACGTCTGTACACTGGTATTACTAGTACCTGCTATTACTGCGCCACTCTGATCCGTTAAGTACTCCAGCAAGTCGTCATATTTCATGACTAGCTTGCATCCTAGGCCCTATTAAATATCGCGTATGCTTTTGGTGTGAATCACTGTTACTCCGAAACCGAAAAAACCTGCCTCCGGTAGTTTACACAGTCTACCACAACAAAGTACGTAATAATAATACAAGAAAACTTCTGTATCCCGCCAGTAACTGTGCAGCCGTTTAGGCGATGGTAAAACAAGGGCTAGGTGCCGTATCGTAGAAGACGGCCGGTGCGCTGATTTATCCGCGTTGTTTCTACCCAAGTACTTGCCAAAGAGTTGTTATACCGAAACCGATGTCGATAACTAGGACACTATACGCGCTTAGCTGTCAACACGCCACGCGTCGAACCGAGAGTCTGAAAATTAATAGTTATGGTGCCAATTTTCGTAAGCGCCAAACGATTTTATATGTCGTCGAATATTTTTTGTTAACATTTTTTTTCATAATAAAAACCCGCAGTATTTATTGCTTTCTGTTGTAACTTATGTGCTTCGATGTTTATATTTCGTCAAGGTATTTCCATAAATGATAAGAGTTACTACTATGCATAGTAGATCGGAGTCTGTGATCAAATTTTACATTAAATCGTATCCTAAAATGATCGCTATCACCTAGCCCACAACCGACAGTTAAATCCTTAATTATATCTAGTTCATTTATGAGGTCCAGATCTAAGATAGTTCCGTGACGGGCAGGGTCGTGAACCGTTTGCGTTGAACCAGCTTCCCACAAGGATTCAACAAAAATGTCACAATGGCTAAGCCAATGAAATGGATCTCAAGTTTAACTCTTCGACAATGAGTTTGAAACATTAGCAATCTCAGAAATACATTTGTAGAGCTTTGATTTGTTTAATGAGGATAGATAAGGACGCTTAATCCGCTGTTATTAAATATTCTCCAAAATATTGCATCACTATAATCGTCGTAACACGATATATGCGTAACAGTTGTGGGATTAAATTATTCCATCACGTAAATAATTACTCACCCACCGCTCCCGTGGGTACGATGTGATATAAACAGTCTGTATCCCGGAAGAGAATGCTCTCTATCGTCTATACACGCCCGACTCCATGATTCGCGTATCGCGATAACGATATGATCTAAACAGTGTGTGTCCCGGAAGAGAAAGCGCTCTATCGTCTATACACGCCCAACTCCATGATTCACGTATCGCGATAACGATATGATCTAAACAGTGTGTGTCCCGGAAGAGAAAATCGTCTATACACGCCCAACTCCATGATTCACGTATCGCGATAACGATATGATCTAAACAGTGTGTCCCGGAAGAGAAAGCGCTCTATCGTCTACACACGCCCAACTCCATGATTCACGTATCGCGATAACGATATGATCTAAACAGTGTGTGTCCCGGATGAGAAAGCGCTCTATCGTCTATACACGCCCAACTCCATGATTCACGTATCGCGATAACGATATGATCTAAACAGTGTGTCCCGGAAGAGAAAGCGCTCTATCGTCTATACACGCCCAACTCCATGATTCGCGTATCGCGATAACGATATGATCTAAACAGTGTGTGTCCCGGAAGAGAAAGCGCTATATCGTCTATACACGCCCAACTCCATGATTCGCGTATCGCGATAACGATATGATCTAAACAGTGTGTGTCCCGGAAGAGAAAGCGCTCTATCGTCTATACACGCCCAACTCCATGATTCACGTATCGCGATAACGATATGATCTAAACAGTGTGTGTCCCGGAAGAGAAAGCGCTCTATCGTCTATACACGCCCAACTCCATGATTCACTTATCGCGATAACGATATGATCTAAACAGTGTGTCCCGGAAGACAAAGCACTCTGTCGTCTATACACGCCGACTCCCCATTCACATATCGCGATAACATTAAAATTATTATAACTAATAAAATGCCGGAAAATGGTACGCTAATTACTAATGCAGAGTGCATTTAATGAATCAAAACATGAATCGTTGGAAACAATGTTACTACAGTCAAGGACAAAAATAAGTGCACTAATAAAGAACGCGTTCTCGTTGGATTTTTTGTGCAGCTATTTTTGGCGGTAAATACGTGGTTCCGAATTTATTATGGTCAACAAGTTTTTTATGTAAATTAAAATAATTAGGAAAAGGTAAACGCTTATTATTAGCAGCGATGTCTAAACTACATCTAAAGGGACGTTAGAATTTATAATGTTTTCCTTAGCTTTAACAACCGTCTCAGCTTTTCGTTGTTGCATTTTTCGACTGTTTCTAATCACAACCCAGTTTTCCATTATTGTCGAAGGCTTTTAGTTTATTAGCCAACAAGTTATCAGCTGCACGCTGATTCTTGGTTAAATCAGGTTTCACCGAGATACGCTGGTATCTTGTAACAGCTAAATCCTTCGCGTTGCGTAATACTCACCATTTTCAAATACCGATTTCACAGGTTTGGTGTTGTTACTAGAAAATCCGCCAATTCCCAGTATAGCTTTGATTGTAAATGAGTTCTGATTAGCTTTCATGGTTGATGTTACGTATGTCATGTATTTTTTCATGATCAACCGACCCTCTGTGTTGTCTGGTTCAGAAAGTCCAAAGAACATAACATTGCTTTTTTGAAAATCTATATCACGCAAACCATTTTCCATATCTGTACCTGTAAACTAAAGTTTATCTTTCGAGAGCTTAATGGAAGATCATTCCGATTTCTCCACCCGTTCGGTCAATTTGTCGAATTTAATCGTCGATCGCTTTAGAATTATACAATATTTAATCAATGATTGGGACTAAAATGTTTAAACATTTTTCTAAGATCTATATTATACGATATTTGTCTTTCGAACAATGCTAGTCTGATATATAACATCATAAAATTGATGTCAAACTCACGAAATGTCAATCTAAAATTTTATATTTTGCCGTTGTTTTGCTTGTTTCCATCTGAATTTACCACGTTCCTGCTGTGAAGGGACATACTTGAGGTTGTGCTTACTAACCAGAATTGCTAGACTAAGCAGAGGCGCTGGGGGAGGCTGTTCCTGTTCGCTGCCCTCTCTTCCTCCGTTCGAAGGAAGCCAATCTGCTTATACAAGTCCACCCAGTTTGTAGAACTATTTTATGGAATGTACATTTCAATCGTTTGACTAGGAATGTGCTTTCCTGCAACCGTTTCGGCCGCACGAAAACCGCCAGGTTGACATTATCGTGTGAACATAGCGATGTGTATTTATCTTCTACAAATACATGACGATATTTCGGGCAAGACCTTTTCATATTCATCGTAGTAGAAAAAAATTAAAATGCTTATTTGACATCAGTGACAGACGTCTCTTGTGAACGAAAATGTTTGTATTTAGATTTATTCAAGTTGATTATACCAGGCGAGTGCAGATATGCACCAGTAGCAGCGTTAAAATATTTGTTTCTCAGTTTGACAGTTACCGTAAGTGATCATCTAACGCTTGTAAATGGATGGTTCGGACGTCCTCACTTCAAAAAACACAAACACACTGGAGAATCCAGATGATGCAGCCGGAGCTCCTTGCGAAGGTATGTTGTGCTTTGTACATCATCATACTATTCTAAGATTTTTTGGACAGAGCAAAATTGCATAAACATGCCGAAATTATTTAGAGTTCTTTAATGATTCCTTAGAGAGAATGAACTAAATGCTACGTTGGAGTCGATGGGTTTTCGCTGCGTCGCCTCGTACACTGCGTTCAGAGCATATAGGATAGACCATGTGTGTTGTTTTCCGCGTTATGCGACGCTTGTAGGTTGTTAGGTGGTTCTTCCTAGAGCTATTTTGCCACCCTAAGACAAGTATTAATTCTTTAGCAACCTTTCGGCCATGTTGTAGTCGTTCACCAATAACCAAGTCACACAGACAATACTATTAAAATCCGGAATGATTTTAGCCTAAAACTACACGGCATTGATCAGCTGCGTTGTAAGAATGCGATGATCGGTTGCTCAACAACAGCAAGGTTTACGCATGAAATGTAATTTTTCCAAACTTCCAAATTTATGTAACCAATTTTGCTAAAGTTCTGTTCAAGCAGTGAAATAATTCATTCAAATTTTGGACATCTTGCACCGGGTGGTTATCGTTTCTAATGTAGTATTTTTACAAATCTAAGTACGTGTGTCCATGTCCGCATCATTGCGTACTAAAGCGTCTTAGATAAAAGTTTTCTATTATTTAAAACTTACAGTAAGCAGTTATTATGTTGAATTAGTTTGGTGTATATGTAAACATAATGATAAAAACATGATATAAAAGCATCACTTGATCAAAATTACATAAAAGCGACGCCGATTAAACATTGTCGTTATTAAATACCAGCAACTTGCAAAGTGAGTAGAAACGGAGAGAATGTGACTATCCTGCCCTTGTAGCCGTTTAAGGTGTCATGACAGCAATTATGCATCGGCAATATTTCAGTGATATTGCTACCTTCATTTTAGTCATATATCAAAATGCGGAGAACTATTTATTTCTTCCTCCAATGACCAAAAATACAAACCATTTAAAATTTATAAATGACAAATTTCAAGGAAATTATAATTATTTAAAGCGACTTTAGGTTGTAGTGCCGCTAAGCCTTGCTTTATTTTATGCATAGCACACAAATACAATTGCTTTTATCGTATTTAGCAGCCCCGAAAACCAGGAATAACCGAAATTCAGATTCCGGGGCGAAAATCGTGTTCCGGTTACTGTTTCCAACTAAAGGGAACAACAATTCCGGTTTAAAAATTTGCCACATTTTTGCTACATTTGTGATTCAAACATTAGGGAATGTTCATTGGCCGGATACTTAGTTACGGGGTAATACGACTGCTTCTACGTAACTAAAATGGAAAATATTGTTGATAAAATTTATATAATGTTGGGGGTTTCAGTTTCTATCATTTGCTCGTAAATTGGCACGAGTGCTACTT
This sequence comes from Trileptium ribeirensis, assembly GCA_030248225.1. Lineage (NCBI taxonomy): Eukaryota > Metazoa > Nematoda > Enoplea > Enoplida > Thoracostomopsidae > Trileptium > Trileptium ribeirensis. The sequence continues at coordinate 53,486 of JASANE010003053.1, forward strand.
ACAACAACTGGATGGGCCTTCATTTTCTTAATCCCAGATTTAATTTAAGCAAAAAAGAATCCTAGATTTAATTTTAGCAAAAACCAATCCCAGATTTAATTGAAATATACAACATTATTTCCGGGTTTCCGGAATAGGCAAGCAGAAGTGTCAATAGGTAATCTAGTTTATATCGTGCAGCACGGATTATAGTATAATTTTTAATAATAATAATACAGGTATGTGCGAAGTAAAAAGCAGCACTGTATCAAATGGACAGGCGGCGATATCGTCAGAAAATCAGGAGCCCTCAACCAGCGAAGTATTTATATATTTTTTCACATTTTTGTTTGATGATAGATTTAATTTATTTATGAAAAGGTTATTGTTTTCACTGCGAGTGCTAATTATATATTTGGAGCATTTGACATAAGCTGAATTATTGTATTTTCTGCGAATTTTGTACACATTTTTGTTATATATATTTTTAATAACACTGCATGAAAATTCATTCGTTGGTCTAGGTTGGACACAGGGTCGATCGTTTGTGCTGCTCTGTCAACAGTGTGGGATCCCCCTCTTTCCAAATCCATCCATGTTCGTGAAATTCCCCCATATTCTGGGCTCTCCCTTCGCTGAAATTTTTGTCAGGGGACATGAACCGGGGGGCACTCCATTTTGTCAGGGGATATTTTGCCAAGACAACAACGGTTACAAATCGTGGCAGAAACACTGCCAAGACAATTTTGAATGAGACAAAATCGATTTTGGAGCAAATTTTGTGAAATTTTTCGCTTCGGGGCGAAATTTTAGTACAAATTTTGATCAAGTTTATGTACTTTGGACCGATTGAAAACAAAAAAATTTCGAAGAGGCAATGAACGGATGCCAAAATTTCGCCAGGGGGCATGAACCAGGGGCATTTGTTCACCATTCATTGAGAACCGAAAAATATGAGGCCCCCAACCCCCCACAATTTAGAGAGATCAGATGTCCGCCCCCTGGCTTACTCGGTCAATATCCACGAGTTGAACTAAATCCAAAGATTTTTAATGTCTTAAATTTATGTTTTTGTATGCAAAACGTTTATTAGACTAATGCTGAAACTTCGTCTGGTTGCCTTAAGATACTTGTACTACAGTAAAAGTATATAAAACTATATTATGCAAATAAATATATAAAATTTTGAAACTAATTCTGCCCCCTCGGTTTTGAAACATCCCTCGAGAATGAACATGGAGGCACCCCGAAGTCTCCACTGTTTTTGGAAGGCTGTGGACAGGTCAGTTATGTTTGCTCCTAAGCCATCCGGGTTTTACAAGTAGCTTTCTTTCGAAAGAAAATTTGGGACTTTGCCGAGGCTTTTGTAGGTCACTTTACTATCACTTTGGTTTTATGGAGCTAGTGATAAAACAACGGCATGGAACGCAACAACTCTGCTTTAACAAATCATGAAAGATATTATTTCGTTAACATTTTACTTTATTAAATTCAAATAATCGGAAAGAAATATACATTTTTTCAACGGTAGCCAATTTCGAAAAGAACTATTATACACGACTGTTTTGCAACCGTAACATCTACAGGAATATATCTTTCCGGGAATTTTTTAAAGCGTTCAATCAACTGCTCTAAATTAAGGCTTTCGAGCAAACAATCGGCATTTCACTACGAATTGGTGCCGCGGGATTGTGAATGCGATCCCAAATTGGTTGGTGGGTTTGTCATATTGTATTGCATCTGGTTCCCCTTTCTCGTATCAGGATCCTGATTGTAGAACTAATTTTGGGGTCAGGTTTGAAACAACGATTGACAAAATGTAATTTCTATTAAAACCTATGATGTAGGTAGCAATTTTTTTTGAAAATGGGACACCCGTTCAAATTTCTAGCTCTATAGCTCACAAATAAAGGCTGGTTTAATTTTGGCTTCCGGTTGTTATTGCAAGTATGTGTTTTTTAGTTCGTGCGCCAATGACGAGTTGTTTGTTAGCTTTATACGGATTGACGTTATTTCGTTCATTAATAAAATATTATTTCAGAAATTGGTATCTGTGGATTTGGTTTGGGGTAAGCAAAAGTACGACATGAAAGTGTCGGTGGACTGGCTTGTCCAAGATCTTAAGAGCAAAGTCCAGGATCAAACTGGTAAGTCAGAGTGTCCATCCGGTATTAGTTCGACCATGATACTATGTCGACTGTTCTATCTTGCAGCCTGTGGCAGAAATAGCTGCTGTTTGTTCCAGAGTCGCAAGAAAAATTGATATTTTTGTTCTTTAGAAATATCTGGCCTGACCACAGTGCTAAATACTCCATGTTCGTGAGAATTTTCCCCATGTCCGCCCCCCACTCTGCCGAAACACCCATGTTCAATTAAATCCAATGTGTTCTCTACTCAAAATGTTTTCGAAACATTCATTGTCACTATTTCTAATGCTAGAATGTCGTTTTATAGCTTCAAAATATATGCACTGCATTGAATATTTTGTATTTTTAAGCAAAATTTATTCCCTCATTTTGAAATTTCCTCAGGAATGGACATGCTCCCGCGAAGTTCCCTCCCCCAGTTTTCGCAAGGCTGTGGCCAGTCCAGAACATGCTAGTCATTTATGGCAATGACTGTCTGCTAAGTACTGCAGTATTCATTCGGTATGATGAACGTAAACTGTTGTATTTGGTGTCCGCATAAATCTTTGGCTAATTCTTGTTTTAGTACAACAATTTTAATAGCCGCAGAGTAGCAATTTTATTCTTTTGACTAGGTAATATTGTTTATCTGAAGAAATTCACCAATTACGATTGTTTGTAGTAAATTTTAGGTTGCTGTTTTTCGCGTTTGCTCTTAAACCAGATGTACTGGCGATCAGAAATAAGCTCCTGTAGTAATTCAATTTAGTACCAATTTGGTGCCTTGCCGACAGGAGATGTAGCATAGCTTGTTCTACCGTAATTTGAGCCATTTATCCTAACTTAGATTATTTTAGTATTAGAAATAAATATATTACGTAACGATTCTTTTTTCAGGTGTTCCACCAGCAATGCAAAAGCTGATGTGTAAAGGTGCGTTTTTTACTTTCCACTAGTTGCAGACTATAGCTATTTTTAGGTCGCAGCTGATCTGGCTAAAACTATTTATTCTGCGTTTTCAAGTTTTTTATTGTTGCGGCTGTCCTGACTATAATCTTTATAAGTAGAAACGCCATTTTTCTACAGCTATATAAGCGAATTATCGGCTATAAAGATATGGACTATCAAAAGACCCCTATTGGTACCTTTGCAAGACTTTGGTTTTAATAAACTTAGAAGTTTTTGACAATAGAAAAGCCGATGCCACGTTTAATTAAATGACTGAGTTTCAAAAATTCCAATTAAAAGGGATGTAATCTTTTGAATTCTTTGTGTGTGCGGCCAATTGCTTATGATATGTTTTTAAAAAATCATACTCGAGTGGTCTTGCAATATTACTACAAACCGACTTTGTGCTTCGTTATGACAATGAATTTAAGTTTTATTCGCTGAGCCGTATGGTTTTTAACTTATATCTGCCATATTTGTTTCAAAACTATGTTATACTGTTTAGAGATGTTTTATAATCTGTGAGTAATGGGTTTTGTTGTTGTTATAGGTATTATGAAAGATGGTTGCAGTTTGAAGGATTGCAAAGTCGCTGAAGGCTCGAAGATTATGTTGATCGGATGCACAATCAACGATGTTGTGGCAGTTAACACAGCACCGACGAGGGAAGAATTTGCAAAGAGCAGCGAAGCAACAGGTGGGTTCAATTTATTCACGGCTCGTTATTGTTCTTCGTTCGGAGCATCTTTAGATCGTCGGAAGATGGTTTAATCAGAGTGTAGTGTAACGTATTGGAGATTGTATGTTGCAGGGGTCAAAGCTTTTAAATTCGTCTGTATGTTTGTGTGTGTGATTGGCCATAACTCGGGAACGGCTTAACCGATTTTCATGATCTTGGGCTCATTCGAACCAGCGTAATCTATTTATTGTGTACGTGCCGGAGCATTTATATTTAAGGTCTGCTTCCGGGGTCAAGCGTTAAAATCTTGGAGTTTTTATCCCATTTTAGGACCCTTCACGGAAGCATGGTTATTTTTATTTTAATTTTCGAATTTTTGTTGCTTGGTTGGTTTTAAAGTAAAATGATAAATACCGACGCCTGTTTTTGTTTTTCTGGTTCTGGAGTTATGAGGTTTGAGGTATTGCATCCTCGTGGTTCCTCGACCCAAAATTAGAAAATTTGTTCTTACGTCCTCAGCGGTTGAAAAGTTTCACTTGTGGGATTTCGGGCATTGGAAACTCATTGCCGGTGTTGGTTTTACTCTGCTACCCATGGTTCTATGGGTACGGGGGTATGGCGGCCATCATGGTTCGGGGTCATAGACCAAAATGATGGTTTTTACCACATTTTAGTACCCTTCACGGAAGTATTTTTGCTTTAACTTTCGAATTTTTTTCTCTGGTTGGTTTTATTTATTGTTAAAATGATAAATACCGATGCCGCTTTTTTGTTTTTCGATGAAGGCTCCGGTTCTAGGGTGATGGGGTCTGATATATGACACCCTCGTGGTGCATCGACCCAAAATTTCTAATTTTATTGAGACGTCCTCGGAGGGCGATAGCTTGCGCTTGGTTGTTTTCGGGCATGGGAAACTTATTGCGGAGTTAGGCTTTGTCCTAACTTGTGCGGTATTGTGGGATATCCACATATAGTAATTGTTGACGTTTACTATCGAAATTGGCTGTGCACCAAAAGGCGTAGGTTTACATATGCTTCACTACGTCCTGGAATCTCGATAGAGTTACTAGTGTTAATCGTTTATTGGTTGGATATCAGCGGCGAGTGTTTCTTGTTGATTTTCGACTGCGTTTTGCATCGTTTGCCATAAGTTTGAAGTGGATTTTATGTACCAATATTTTTTTGTAAACGTGCTTCTGTAAAAATATTTTTTTGAGTAAAGTAGCTGGCCGTTTCTGTTTGCCAAATGATTGCTCTTTTACATTTTAATTATGTGGCATCGAGTTAAATTTTAAATGTTGTATTTAAATAGTTTATGTTTTAAATCAGGTATTTATTGTGAGCGCAATGAATCTTTGGATTTGGGATACATTTAAATTAGCTTATTATTGTAAATACGTATTTCGCATCCCTATGTCGGAATAGAAAAATTGCTAACTTTTTATTATAACGTCTTTGTTGTTTCAGCTGGAGGCAAGGAACCGCTTTGCAAACAAAAAGTAAGGCAGAGTCGTATGGACAAGATAAGTTTTTTCTGAGGTTTCGTTTCTTATTAGATTTATGCTGTATTTTTGGAATGGGTTCTCTCAAGAGAATGGCTTAAGAGAGTGGTTTGTGTGTTTCATACTTCCAACTTGTTTTGTAACTCTGAGTTTTTTCGTTGGGATATTTTGTTGGACCAAAAAAGTGACCTGGTTTTTTTGGAAGCCATATGGTTACAGATAAAATTAACTGCATGGAAATCGGACGTGGAGCCACGCAAATGTGTTTAAGCAAACCACGCAAATGTGTGCGTTTAAATGCATTTACGAGCTTGGGGATGTGCGTGTGCAGTTAATTCTTTTTTGTGAGTGCGAACAAAAATTAAAATCAAATATTTTCAGAAAATTTGAGCACTTTTAACGCAAAATTAGCAGCCGTTCAGTCGCTATATCTTGCGAAAGCATTGCAACCGATTTACTACTATTTCTATCCGTAACGGCAAGAGTGCATTAAGAAACAGTATGACACTGCCCTGCATTCTAATGTTAGCCCATGTTTTATGCCTGGCCCTCTCATTTCTGTGGGGTCGTCATACACAGACCCTCTCATGTTTGATGTTTTGAGGTGGGACGGTGGTACCGGTAGTGGCTTGTACACCGACCCCTCCCCCACAAATCTGGGGATCCGACTTATTCCCCACAAAATGGAGGAGGGTCTGCGCATGATGCCACTCTCCCCCTCAGAAATGAGGCGGGGCGTCAGGCCGAAAATGCTCGCCTCACCGAACACGGGCTAACATAAAAAGTACAAGGAAGTATCATATTCTTCGCTAATGCTTTCTTGGTAAATGTAATTGTTTAAGAAATATTTCGACTGTGCGAAGGATTGAACATTAATTTCAGGTATCGAGAATGTATCTCACATTTACTGCGTTGTATCAGGTTGTGAAAATGATTATTGTCATAATAATTATTATTCCAATTATAGCCTCACGCAAAGATCATTGAGAAAGGCGTGCCTGAAGATGCGATGCCTGGCATAAAAAATTCAAAAGTACGTTAACACTTTTGTTTTAGAAGAAAAACGTTGGAAAACCCAAACGGAGAATTCTAACTATTGTGGTCATGGCTTTGGAGTTCGTGAGTTTTTAATTGTCCCCCAAATAAAATGTAAGCAGCAGTGTTTTTGTATTCGGTTCCAAGAAGGTTCAAGTATATATATTTTAGCACGAAGCTGTGCCATTAGCTATTTGAGCGAACGATATCTGTTCGTTGCTTCTCAGTTTAATTGCTTTGTGAATGAATGTCTTCAGGATCTGTCTAAAAATGACTTGTCTTTTGTAATAAGCATGACATAATGAGTCTTTAAGCGTAATGTGTCTGTGTAATAAGCAATCATATGTCTTTAAGCATGACACTGAAACTTCAGCAGCCATGTTTCGTGCAAATATGTCACATCCCTGTCGGCACAAAATTTCGACGCAATATTTCCGAAAAAACGTTTGAGACGTTCCGCATTTTTGGGTGCCGATATAAAATGAAATTTTAAAAAATTGCTTTTGCAACGAATCTTTCTAAAACCAGACACAGTTCTCTTGTTTCTAACACGATTAAGGGAATAATTATGAGGGTTTATTGATTAGGACAGCTAGTGACAAAGAGAATGTTTACTATTGAGACAAAGGTTGTTTCTGTAATGCACAGAAATTGAAAAAAACAAGAGTTTTCATGAATACAATTTCTGAGTTGCAATAAAGTGTTCACTTTTTACTACACTTTGTGAGAATTTTTCGCGAACGATCCCTGAAAAATTTGCATTTATTTCTGTCTGCCAATATTATTTTTAATGTTTTGTTATGTTAGATTATTTAGCGGTCGCTAATTGTAGGATCCGCTTCCAAGTAGGTCCATATCTGGTATGCTCAATAAGACCGGTGGCAAGGTTCGACTTACGTTCAAACTAGAACTCGACGAGGTCTGGATCGAAACAAAAGGTACAAATAATTGGCAGTTTCGTTTTCAATCTTGTCCAGCTGCAGCTGTGACACATTTTCGAAGTTTATATCTGTTTGGTGGTGGGTTTCGCTTACGTATGTTTTTGTAATTGTGGTATTATGAGTCGGTTGTGATTTTTGTGATAAATTATCAGTAAAAAAGAAGCATATATAGCTACCTGGTGTTTGCACAGCCATCCGAAAAATCGAAGGGGGGTGCGACTTCGCGGCCCCATGTTTATTCTCGGGTGTAAATTCAAAGTGGGAGGAATCGACTTTGCTTTAAAACGCTCAGTATTTTCATGTCGTTGTACTGTCGTACATTGGTTGTAATTGATCATTAAAATATTTTGCACGCAGAAGGTTTAAATTTAAAAAGGTAATAAATTTTGGATTTTGCTGCCCATGAGGTTTCGGCCGCGTGGTGGGAACGGACATAGGGGAAAATATCCCGGAAGTGGAGGATTTTGAGAGTGCAGGAGTCCTCATACTCCCACTGCGGACAGGCAAGATTGTTATAGTATGAATATTGTAACTGTTTTCGCACTGGCATATGAAATTATGCAACAAAATACAGCAACTTTTAATTTTGCGTGAACATCCGTGTTTCTTGTTAACAAAACGATATCCTCAAACACTTTTCTAATACTTTAACACGAATATGTAAATAGTAAAGCGTTTGAATAATCCCCGAACAGTTTGATTCTTCTTTGGGACCGCGGAATTTTGGCTGTTTTCAAAAGTTTCGAAAAATTTGCAAACTACGGTTTTGGAAAGTGTCTGGAGTATTAAACACACTGTAGTTCTTCCGTAGACTTTTGGGAGGCGTTGGCCTAATTCCACGATTCGTTATATTTTCAAATTATGACGGATTTTTCTCGCACTAAACCGACCATCAATCATCTGTAAATATTATATATGACGGTAGGGTGTTCGGCTACGGTTTAGGCCTTTTTATACTTCTAACATTATGCAATCAAGTTTATTGTTCCATTGTCCTTTTTTCTTTTGTCAATGCTGTACGAGACAATTTTAGCTTTCTTTGTTTGTTTACTGCGACTACTGTCCCTACCAGTAGGAGTTGAAACAAAATATCGAACGAACAGCAGTTATTTCCTGTTTGGACTATAAAGTAGTACTACTGCAATAATTGCCTGGTTGGTTCGGCATCGAAAACAGCTTTGGTTGACATAGAAGTATAGCAAAAATTGTACAAAAATATCCGTAAATTTCAGTGAGGGTTTTATTGATTTTTATCAATGCATAGTGCAACGGTTCACTTACAATACTTATCATTAGGAAGTCGTCGAACCTGTTCAAGATACGAAAACAATCGTCAGACTGCGATAACGAGTATTCTTTATGAGTAAAGCCAGATTAATAAATTGGCTATCTTACGTGAGCTAACGTTTTGATTCTTTTTTTTAGAACGAACCAACAAAATTCAGATGTCCCAAGTGTCCACCGTAATAAGCGAACCGATACAAAATTTCGAGCAGTATCACATCATGGTAAGTTACAGTTAAATAATTATGGTAATTAACATAATTATCATGTCCTGGTAAGTTACTTATATCACATCACATTATTGTAACATACGTAATAAGTGTCCATGCTTGCTAGGAGGGTAACCCCTAAGGCTCGCACCCGCCTGTGGTATCTGCGCCTTGAAAAGTGTAGCAGTTGTGGGTTCTTTATGGAAAATTGTAGCAATGTGTAGTCTCCAAAGTTGTGGGGGCCTGGTAAAACCCGAGCGCACCCGGTTCATGCCCCATGGCAAAATTTTGCTTTCACTCCGGTTCATAGCTTCTTGACAATTTTTTGTTTCTTTGTAAAAACACCCTTGATCAAAATTTGTACTAAAATTCTGTTCTGAAGCCAAGAACGTTCTCAAATTTTGTCAAAATTTGACAAATTCGCCACGTTTGTCCTCTGGTCATTTGAACGAGATTCAATTTCGAATTACAATAAAATTTTGGGACAGCGTGAAGATGAAATTTGATATAAATCCTGCTCTTTTGTCACATTAATTATTATTTAAAACATGGGCTAATGGTTGCTATTTCTAATGGCAAACACAACGGTAATTATTTAGCTTTTTGTTCGAGGTTCATTCTATCGAAAAGTGGTAGTAATTTTTAGCGACTACTGTAAACTACTCGCCAGAAATAAGTATTATCTTTCGAACGAACGTAAATCGAACAAAATTTATTCTGAACAAAGTTCGAACACATTTTCGAACAAATTAAAAAGGTGCGCTAAAAATTCGAACCTGTATCGAACAAAATTTGAACACATTTTAAGCAAACTATTGCACGAACTTCGAACAAACAGTACTCATTTCTGGCGAGTGCTGTGCATAACACAGCTGCTGTTCATATGTAATTTCTTTGTTTTTCATTATGCTGATCGCTACTACAACAGCTAACGTGTGTAGCCACATTTTTTATTAATATTTCAGGCTCTTCAACTGGGTCCTACTGAAGCTTCCCGATATTGGCTCTACTGGGTTCCGGCGCAGTATGTCGATGCCATCAAGGACGCGATCTTAGGCGCTGGTTTTCTATAACAACTGATGAGGTCACAATACGACGAAACTATACTGTGGAAATCACGATTTTGGTATAGTGTGAAATGAAATGCTTGTGTGTAACGTTACGTTATTTACAGGTACTTTGCAGTAATATTGCTATTAATCGGCATTGGTTTTTGCCGTGGTAGGGCCTAGTCGACATTGTAATTCAGTGATAAAAGTATTTTTTATCGTCTGACGGTAATTATTGTTGCTGGAATAATTAGAGGTATATTTTTAAAATGACTTTCCAAAGCGATCCCTTAAGGATTTAAGATTTTTGTGTCCAACGACCAATGTAAAATGCGTGTTGCCTATATTCTGTTTGAAAAAAATCTTAAAAAATGAAAAATGGAAAAAAAATTGATTGAAAATTGCGATTTTCGAGCCTATTGAAGTACCCAAAAAATTGTTTTATTTCGCGGTTCGATATAGACAATTTGTTGGAAATTTTACCAGTGTTTTAATATTTTCAAGAGTTTTTGCGGAATTATGAAAATATTAGCACTTAAATGTAGTTTGATCTCAATTCAAAATATTGTTGCGTCATTTTTTTCCGCATGCGTTGATAAACTTAAACAGAATTCAGCAAGCATCTGTAATAACTAATATCGAATGTCATACCTTTGCTACAGAAAAAATGGTGAATCTCATTCTGTTTTTTGCTAATTCAAGTGCCAAAATTAAATCCAATTGCCAGAAATTAACCGTTGTACTTGAACAGAATTTTGGCGAATTTTTATTTCAGAAATTTGGTTCCCTAACATGTGCGGTTAAAGCATGAATATGAATTATTCAGTGTTCACAACAAATTAAATACAAACGTCCAGAATAAGTCAAACTTGTAGTTCAAGTTTTTCTCTTCGCGAATAAAGTCCCCCTTATTGAAACCCGTGATATGTTTCTTCCCAAAAAATTTTGGGAATTTTGCTTTAATTTTTTCGCACAAAAAATGACAATAGCAGAGCGGCGTGTCCACGAGAAGTTTTGCGATGTGCCAAAACAGCATTCCGTACAATATCTTTATGTGATAATTACAAAATAGGACTTTAGTGGGGTTATCTTAATAAGTGTACACGCGCATTTTCAATCACTACAGTGTCAGAAGTGGTGTTGGAATACCGCTAATTCGGAATATAATTTATATTTAGAAATGAATGTTGAACTTATAATGTCTAATGATATTATTGCTACAACGTTTGTTGTTTATAAATGTTAGACTGTCAATATTGCTCAGCTACTTAGATATTAAATGCCTGACAAAATTTATTTTGAAAATACAAGTCAATATTGAAAAATAACGCAGTATTTAGACCAGAACGACTTTTCAGTTTTAGAAAAATAATCTACCACATCAGCACCAATCTTCCGGGCCACAAAATGCTTGATTCAAACGGGTTTAAACGTGTCGGTTTAAACTTATAAGTCGAAGCAGGCCTGTATTTATGATCCGATTTTAATTCCATCATGGTAAAAAAATCTCTGTTCCAGGATTCATGGCATTTTTTTTACAACCGATATTTAACCCATCTCGTAAAAACCTTTTACGTTAAACGATCTTTCCTCGCTTGATGCACCGTTGTATTGTATAAGACCGCTATGGCCATATATGCCGAAGCAGTGGCAAAAATGGGACCTGGGAGTTAGGTCGACATGTTTTTGGCCTCGCCCCCCCTTGAAAGAACTCCCCCCGAGACCTCCAAGCGTCAGCATCTATGGCTATGGCCTACAGCGACACGCTAGCTCGTACTCAGATTGCGTGGTTGATAGCAAATAGCTATGTTAGCTGATATTGCTGTATGTTCGTACAATAATTAGGTTAGCTACATAGGTTCGATCTGTGAACTATTACTTTATATCGCACCTATCTACAAAGGGTAATGTTCTCCTGTTTAATACAATGTTGCCGAACGAAGACAGACGATTTAAGAGGTTAACAATTCTTTATGAGGCTAATATTCGAAGTAAAAATCCTGACAACAGTTTTCAACTAAAATTGTATATTAAAGTTGTCATGTTTATGTATCATTTTCATTGATGCCTTATTTGGTTCTGTGATTACTTAATTAAAAACATGTACTTCATTTACAGAGCTGATTAAGGTAGGCAATCAACCAAATATTATCTGTCTTACTCGACCACAAATGTGATTTTGGTACTATCGGGGATGATTACCATTATACCAAGGTTTCGGTATTTCTATGCCTAGATGCACAACTGAGCTAATGAAAGTGTATCCTGAATGTAGTTGCTTTTGCGGTGGATGCGCACCACTTTCCACTGTGTATTATGTGAAGACAGAAGCTTAGTCTATGGAAAATGGTGTGCATCTACCGTAAAAGAGGTGTTTAGCGCATTTAGTTTTGCACTAGGTGGGCGTCTAAGATGGAATCTCTCCAAAACAGTTTTTTTAATTAAGGGTGTCATTAACAAGTTTACCTCTTGTGATCTGTTAGGTAAGATATATTGGTCCTCTGAAAACGCTCCGTCAATCCTATTGCGGAATAGCTTACGCTTCCGGCGGAAATAATATAGAATAGTAGCTCTAGAAGTGCTTTTACCATTCGATGTGTGTGACGTCAAAGCAAATATAAAAATTGCCATCTAAGTTTTATGGCACCTTGTATGTGTACTTCCAGGGTACAGCAAGAAATATATATCGATCAGAATTACTAATCCTTTATCGTACGAATTAATGTGCGTTCCGTATGATGTTGAACAAACTTTTGCCTGTTTCTTGGAAAGGGAACAGCCGCTTGCTGGTTAATCAAAAAACTTTTCCGTCTTCGTGGCGTGTCCCAACCATCGTAGCTGCATCGTTTTCAATTGTGTGTGAAACGTTGTATCCCTGCTTTCCCGGAAAAACCCCCGGTTTTCTCCGGGAACAGCGGATTTTTGAAAAAGATCTAACCCTAATCCCCTCCCGCCTATTCCCCAAAGCACCCGGCCGTAGAGAGAAACAATTATATAAGATGAAATATGGCCAATGAAATCAAATTAGACTAAAGGGAACAGCCGCTTGCTGGTTAATCAAAAAACTTTTCCGTTTCCTGGCTCTATAAACATGAAATATATAAATAAATTAGGCAAGTGATACATGGTATTGTTTTCGCTAGACCTGGTAATAAATCGTCGACTTATCTGGAGCTATAAATTTCCGTTGTCTAATCAAGTAACATTGAAATTTTATAGAACAATATTGACGAATCTTTTCAGATATAGCGAATGCATCTATTTATTGAAAGCATAATGGCAGGTTTTCGGAGAACTAAAATAAAACGTTATTCAGCAGCTCAAAGGCGCGTTACTACTTTTGGGTGATTTCGTATTTAAATACGGAGTTGGCCATTCGAATTCTACTCGGAGGAAAATTATTTTTTATTAGAGAGTTACAAAATTACCGTTTTTCATTAATGGACTCTAATATGATAGTTTTCTGAAAACTTCTTGCTATTAGTCTCAGTGGATTTAGAAACAATTAAGATACTCCGTATCTTTGGCATCTGAATTTCAATGTTTATATAATTCAGAGATGGGTCTTCGCTTGCTTTGTTCAGTAGAGGCTTAGCTACCACTTTATTATGACCAATGTACTACGTATAGTTCACGGGTAGGGTCTAAGGGCCCCGGACTCCCAATCCTGATCTACCGAAATCCGCGTGAAGGCTCCGCACGCCCCTTCCCGTACCATGCGCCGAGCTGTAGGCGGGAAATGTTATCAAATATAGCTTCAAAATCATTTGCGAATTTAGATAAAAGGTATTGTAAAATGGTGAAAATTTTACCATGCTTGGACATATGTCCCTCAACTTCGTTAGTCCGCACTCCAACGATATCATTTTTCTTTGGCATTCGACGTGCGAACAAAGTATTACTACTGACTCGCAAACGAGGGTGAAACGAAGAGAGTGTGGTTTCACTTTTAAGTTACTTTGTGTAATCACTTGTAACAGCCTGTGTTTGATGAATATACAATGCTAAAACCAGTTGAACCTTGAACCCATTGGAAGCCCTAAAACCTCGTCGACCCGAAAACAACTGACAACGCATTAAATATTTGTGCTGATCTCTAGATAACCAAATCATCGTATTCAGCCTACCAGAAAACTTATACAGCCAATTGTTCTAACCTCTACGCAATACGTAAGCAAACAACTTATTCTGGAAATCGGGTTCGTTGGCCCTAAAAACCCATTGAAAAGGCATGAATTATGCGTGCTGGACTCTAGATAGCCAAATGAATTATTTCAGCGCCGGACAACCTCCATATAGATTATTGTTGATGCCATGTAACCGGAACACAGACTATTTTCTGGAAATCAGGTTCTTTGCCTAAACCATTGAAAACCCATGAAAAGGCATGAAATATGCACCCTGGCTTCTAGAGAACCAAATCAACTATTTCAGCATACCGGAAAACCATTTAGGCCATGTTTGATGCCATTTACCCACAGCACAGTCTATTTTCTGGAAATCGGGTTCCTTGGTGCTAAACCTAATGAAAACGTCTGAAGTGCTATGATGAACTTGGGCTGGACTCTAGATAAGAAAACCATCATATTTAGCCTACCGGAAGGCCTATATTGACAGTACTTGATGACCTGCACGCAATACGTAACAAAACAACTGAAAAGAGACTATATTATGAAAATTGGGTTTACTGACCCTAAACCCATTAAAAACCCATGAAATGTCGTCAAATATGTACCGTGGGCAATAGATAACCAAAAATGTCCTAAGGAATACTTATACATAGACCATTCTTGATGCCCTGCACAGAATATATAATTAGACATCTAAAAACACACTACATTTTGGAAATTGGGTTCTTCTACTGTAAAACCCGTGGAACCCCATGAAAAGGTATATATAATATCTAGTTAGACAAGTTGGACACTAGATGAAGAGGTATATATAATATATAGTTAGACATGTTGGACACTAGATGAAGAGGTATATATAATATATAGCTAGACATGTTTGACACTAGATGAAGAGGTATATCTAGTCAATAGACAAGTTGGACACTAGATGGAAAGGTATATATAATATATAGTTAGGCATGTAGGACACTAGATGAAGAGGTATATATAATATATAGTTAGACATGTTGGACACTAGATGAAGAGGTATATATAACATATAGGTAGACATGTTGGACATTAGATGAAGAGGTATATATAATACCTAGTTAGACATGTTGGACACAGATGAAAAGGTATATATAATATATAGTTAGACATGTTGGACACTAGATGAAGAGGTATATATAACATATAGGTAGACATGTTGGACACTAGATGAAGAGGTATATATAATATATAGTTAGACATGTTGGACACTAGATGAAGAGGTATATATAACATATAGGTACACATGTTGGACACTAGATGAAGAGGTATATATAATACCTAGTTAGACATGTTGGACACAGATGAAAAGGTATATATAATATATAGTTAGACATGTTGGACACTAGATGAAGAGGTATATATAACATATAGTTAGACATGTTGGACACTAGATGAAGAGGTATATATAACATATAGGTAGACATGTTGGACACTAGATGAAGAGGTATATATAATATATAGTTAGACATGTTGGACACTAGATGAAGAGGTATATATAACATATAGGTACACATGTTGGACACTAGATGAAGAGGTATATATAATACCTAGTTAGACATGTTGGACACAGATGAAAAGGTATATATAATATATAGTTATGCAAGTTGGATACCTGATAGCGAAACCGTCATATCCAGTGTGCTTGACAGAGTATCGATCGCCACTGTTAATCTGTGCGATTACAGAAATATCATCGGGATTGGCTCTATTGTTGCAATTAGTGTTATGCTGGAAAACTGCTGAATTAGCGATTTCTGCATTTGTTAACAATTTTCAGGTTCTGGCCGAAATACCTAGATGTTCAGAGATCCTAGTCGTTAAGTGTCGGCGGGAACTCCCGATGTCCGCTTTGCAAGTGAACTTGTAAACGACACACAATCTGAGAACTTCCGGTATTCGGTCCTTGAACGAAAAGGAATGTTTTATATTTTTTCCGGTTTCAAAAATAATGCGAATATTAGTGTCAGCAAATGCAATTTTGAGCAGATTCGTGATGCGCTTTCGAAGTTTGTTTGTAAACGTACCAACAAAGGGTTTTTTAATGTGAAAAACCTCGTTGCCGTTTCATCGATGGTATTTTGTAATGGAAACTTACTTTCCGATGTTGTTAAACTATTAGTTTTTCGATCCATTTACTGACAAACTTTTTAAATTTTCGTGCTAAACATCAATCGTAATAAAATCGTAATAAACATCAACGGAAGCTTCAACGCTTACAAACGAGGTTAGCCTATAGTGGCTCTAACATTATTTTTCATCTCTACAGCTTTCAAAATCGGAAACGCTAACTTTGGCCTAGAATTGGTACCGACTAGCAAAAATATAGATAAATTGCGCACATATGCCATTGTCGTAACTGGTATACAAGATCTTTGCCGTAGAACCAGAGTCCATAATGAACATTATTTTTCATCTCTACAGCTTTCGAAATCGGAAACGCTAACTTTGGCCTAGAATTGGTACCGACTAGCAAAAATATAGATAAATTGCGCACATATGCCATTGTCGTAACTGGTATACAAGATCTTTGCCGTAGAACCAGAGTCCATAATGAACATTATTTTTCATCTCTACAGCTTTCGAAATCGGAAACGCTAACTTTGGCCTAGAATTGGTACCGACTAGCAAAAATATAGATAAATTGCGCACATATGCCATTGTCGTAACTGGTATACAAGATCTTTGCCGTAGAACCAGAGTCCATAATGAACATTATTTTTCATCTCTACAGCTTTCGAAATCGGAAACGCTAACTTTGGCCTAGAATTGGTACCGACTAGCAAAAATATAGATAAATTGCGCACATATGCCATTGTCGTAACTGGTATACAAGATCTTTGCCGTAGAACCAGAGTCCATAATGAACATTATTTTTCATCTCTACAGCTTTCAAAATCGGAAACGCTAACTTTGGCCTAGAATTGGTACCGACTAGCAAAAATATAGATAAATTGCGCACATATGCCATTGTCGTAACTGGTATACAAGATCTTTGCCGTAGAACCAGAGTCCATAATGAACATTATTTTTCATCTCTACAGCTTTCGAAATCGGAAACGCTAACTTTGGCCTAGAATTGGTACCGACTAGCAAAAATATAGATAAATTGCGCACATATGCCATTGTCGTAACTGGTATACAAGATCTTTGCCGTAGAACCAGAGTCCATAATGTATCATATGCACTTAAAAATAACTTGCGTAGCCAAATAGATGCTGCTTTGATCGGCTTCAAAAATTCCAACCCAACTCCTAATTTCTCACTTGAACAGGAGCAATGTATCAAAAGACTTTCGTCGAGCTCTGATATAGTTATCACGTCACCTGATAAGGTGTAGTTTGTAGTTATATAGACAAAACTGGCTATCTTAGCAAAATGCATGTCATTCTAAATGATACAGCGCATTTCCGTATCTGGACGATCACCGACTTATATAAAATCATACTCAAATCGGAATCCGGTTAAAAAAGTGTAAATATATCAACAATGCTCAGTATTACAAAATGCTGCGCTCTGGTTCTAGCATACTAATCATTTTGTAGCCTACGTGGTCCTAGGGGTGTTTAGTCCCACCGTAGATTACACACAAAACTACTACAATGCGAGCACCAAGAGATATTTTATTTTGCGAGCTTAATCCTAAGGCCTTAATGTGTCACCACGAGACGATTTATTTTACACACTACGATAAATTATAATTTTTTACACAAACGTTTAATCAAATAAACTGCTGAACCGTACTTACCTTGATTGCGCAGCTTCTGAGGCCGACTGAGGCCCTGATCTAACTGCGCAACCGCTTAAATACCCGAGCTAGAGGTTTACTCCCAATTTTCTCCCTATTGATTTCTCTAAGCGGTCGAAATTACATAATAAGTTTTCCAAGTTTTACTCTGGTTCCACTCCCCTAAAATTCTCTCTTAAACCTAAGTGAATTTTAGTCGTTAGAGGATAAGTTTTTATGAAATTCCCCGAATTCTTAAGTATAAACAAAATTTTATATTTTATTCGAAAATCCAGCAGATACACATACACATATCCGCTAATGTAGGCCTAATGCTTAAGGCACCCAACCCTTACACTCAAATTATATATTTTTAAATTCTATGCCTTAGGCTCACATAAAACTTTTGTAAATTCGTTTCTCCTATAAAACTCCCTGAAACTTAGCTAAGTCTCAAATTTCTCCTGGACCCTGTACAAAAGTTCCAACACAATACGAAATATATCAAGAGCTCATAGAAACGTAAACACACGACAAATGATACTGCATACATACACTACTTTCCCACATACGACATTCATAAACATATTATGTGTCACAAACATACACTTCGTAAGAAATAAACATATACAATACATATACTTTTGTATACAATATTTCATAACAACAATGCAGACCGTAAACACACAATAAATGTGTTGCAGAGATGGTAAACAAACAAACAATACATAAGGGAAGCAAATTAGCCCATGTGAAGTGGATTTAAGGGCATCGCCCGGTGTGTTTGGGTTTACGACCTAATACGTCCCCCCGGGCTCACATAAGGGAATTTTTTCCCATGGCAATACCTCGTTACATTACCCCCTCCTACGCGTTAAAATTTGTCCCCAAATTTTCCTAACTTTTGTTAATATGCCATTATCCACATCGCAAACAACAATCAATAAAATGCAACCATTCACTCAAAATTCAATTACTAACAAATCAATCAAAGCAATCATTCATTATACGGCAATAATTTATATCAGTCAGGGTCTTCTTTTAACGAAATAGTTTTTTAACCATTGTCTATAGTTTACCACGTTGAAACCAATCAACCAACGTACTGTTAACCACCACCACCATGCTGCACCATACTAATGCGAAACCACGGTAATCGTTCTTTATAAAAGTTTATAACTTCCGGATAGATATACCATGGCCACAATATACGCACGCAGTAATTGCACAAACCACCGTGAATACCAAAATGTTCCTTCGGGATATGATGTGAAGTAGATACTGGCCAATTTGCTACTGACCGGAGGAAGAGTAATATATTTGGCCAACAATTACATTTGCAGATACTTGAGCGTTCGACGCAATCCACAATCGCCATTCACAGACAACCATCATTCGTACACAATACAACAGCTTGTTATGAATTTGAATTCCACGATCAGTGTAACATAAAACACACAAACAAAATACACACTAAGAACATTATACAACAAAAATAATTGCATAGTAATTTTCAATAGTGGCATAACAGGAAGATCTAATACTGTGTATATTAATTCGTTTACCAAACCAACCTAAACTAGGTAGACACTAAATTTATCATTAAATTTAAAGAGAAAATCTTGATCAAAATCCAGTCTTTAAATTATTTTTGGAGTGCAAATATCATGCGAGATATTCAACGGTTACTTATAATTTGTGTCACTTGCTATAGCAAATATTTTACAAATTAATTGTAGGTCTCACAGACATGATATTGAACCCTAAAAACCAAAAAACCATGCCATTTTAACTAGCGGCCAAATCAGAACTAATTACTGCGATTTTACTTGACCCATTTATGCCCGAATTAATTTTTGCATTAACAATGTTTGACAAACTCAAGCTGGCGCCAGTGATCAAGCGGACTTGCCGTGAAAGTAGTTCACGCAAACCACTGAACTATGTGGAAGTCGTTGCTCGGTTCCCTAAAAAGCCTCACAACCCTTAAATAATTTTTGTTGACGTTAAATTTGAGCCACATATCTCTGAATAAAAACAGATATGAACTTTATTTATCTCAGAAATAAAAATAAAAAATCTATCACTACAGCGGCAGCTTCCAAAAGTAAATCCGTCGTGTTCCCCGGCGGTTCTACTCGCAACGATTTCCCATTTATACATGCAACCACACATGGTGTATTATTTGCATAAAAATGCTATATACAGATATCTGGCTAGTCCAAAGTGGGGGCGGAATTTTTAGCTGTCCCCCGGCAACACTTATGTACCCCCGGCTCCTACACCCCGACAAAGATTCGGGTACCCCGGCTCAAAGCCCCCCTGTTGAGAGAAATAAACGTCTAAACGCAACACAATCCGGCAAAAAAAAATTTTGCCCCCCCCGGGAAAAATCCGGCACACCCCCAGCAGGCGAGCCCGGCCCCCGGCTCAGGTCCCCGGCTATAATTTTCGGGGTTTGGACTAGCTGGGATATACATCATACATATACAATGCATATGTATAAAATACATACATGTACATATATCTATACACATATACATATACACAGTTCACTTATATATACGTATATGCATTGTACAATTATGTATAAATATATGTTTCAATATTGTGCACTTATAGGTTGTTGTTCTGGAACCTGCTATTGTTTTTTTGTACAAAAACATTTATAACTCTAAGCAGAACAACACAACTGCCTGCCCTGTACAATTTCATTTTCACAGTTGTGCTGCTACAGGCAACTACATATGCATGCCGACAGAAACAAACACCAAGCAGTCTAAACAAGTTTTTTTTATTTTTTTCAATTTATTAACAATGCTATTTTATCTGTAACACTACCGCGAACGACCGAGAGCCCGTAGGGACATAAAATCCCCTGCGGGCTCAGTTTAAAATGCATGCCGTGGCACACAGGGACATATATATATGTAAACGGCACACAGGGACATTATACCCCCTGTGTGTCAAAAATGTTTTTTTATTTAGCGGCGCATACGAGACTTAAAACCCCTCGTATGTCGTCAAAAAATTCAACAAGGCGTAAGGAGAACGGCAGACCCACAAGGACATAAATTCTCCTTGTGGGTCACCTAGGGTAACCTTATGAAACTAGGTCTGGCGATTAAAACCCGTCGGATCTCAAAACGAACTAGGTCGTTGGGTTTCTATTCTAGGAATAGGTCAAATTCCATGACTTTTAGACTATATAAAGAAATCTTTTGACAGATTTTGCGACTTCCATGAGTATAATGAAATCAATTTATAAATGGATAGTATTTTATTCACAATAAGATGGATTTTATACGACATAAATTAACAAAAATTCAGTAAAAGATATAGACATTTCAATAAACCGATCGTATTTTATTCACATTAAGATAAATTTTATGAGACATAATTTAGCAAAATTTCATTAAAAGGTATAGCCATTTTTCTCGTATAGGCGAGTCTAAAATAATACTTCGATCTGCAAGTGTTGTAATACCGTTGGGTTTAAATTCTACTGATAAGCTTAAACTTACATTCGGTCTTATTGAGTTGAGTTTTAAAATGAGATAGAAAATTTGACACGATACTGCAAAGGCACAAAACACTAAAATGCACACACAAATGTGATTTGGTAAAAGGACATATTTAGGGTTCACGCGTAAAAAATCATTTGTTGACCCATTTTACACGGGATTACACCCCTGAGGAAACATATACACCCAAGCAAAGTCGAACTGGATGGCCACTAAACCGGAGCCCAGTTCGCAAATTATTTGTTGATAAAGTACACATATTTAAAATAAATATGTGCAGGGTTTGAGAACCTCTCCAACTTTTATTATTTTTTTACCCTTGAGCACAAGATGCATTGCATACACGCGGCTAGATGGCCACTAAACCGGAGCCTAGCCGAAGACAAACGGTAACTATGTTTAAAGCACACATATCTAAAGGACACGCTAGCAGAACATCGAGCTTGAGTTTTCTCCGAGTGAGTGGTCCAACACGAGCACAAAACCAATTTAAGGATGTCCAGATGTTGCTCACACCCCGACTTGGTTGAAACTGCCTACCAGGGACGCCGTCGACAGTGCATCCTCACAGTTGTGTGACCTCGGGTACACGGCTGATTTTCATCACCTGGCTAGAGTAGGGGACATGAAAGTTTTTCCGTGAGCAACTTGAGTTTACAACTGAGAAAGCCCCCTATCTGTTTACACCAATAAGAACTAGTGCACACATCCAATTATGAAATACTAAAGCTTTTTTGAAATAAAACTCATGCGACTTATCAAACTTAAAACGAAATTTGAATATTGGATGTGTGGACTAGCTCCTTCCTCTAGGTTTAAAAATCCTTTTTCAAATTTTGGGGAACATTGATTATCAAAATTTCAGCATTCTTATTTTTTACCAAGTATAAACAAGATTGCGAATTTTTCAAAGACTTTTTTGCTAAGTTAACCTCCGCATAGGTAATTATATGACTATAATAATTGGTGCCCTATTTTTTTGACAAGCACCGAATTACTTATAAATCCTCTGATTGGCGTTGACGTAAAACAAAAAAATTATTTTTTAAATATATTGCCTCGTATTTTCTATGTAGACCAGTTTAATAAATCCGTACTGCAATCGCCCTTAAAATAAGTCAAAAATTTTGGAGTTCTAAAAATCTCCTTTTTTGATTGTGTTCACAACGCTACTACCTGCTGACGTATTCGTACAGTCACTCAAACATGGCCCAAGTACTATACGTAAAAGCTAAATAAGTAAACAAATTCATTACTTACCTAATTTAAGCTTACTCCGATAATACTTTTTCTTCCAACTCCCCTAGATAGTTGTGTTTGACCGTTGCCATGTGTAAGTAATGCACCAACGAAATATTTTTGTGGAATTAACTGGAAACCATAACTACAACTTCCTTGACCCTCTAAAAACCTGGAAACATCAAACTAAGAAGCATCGCTTCTCCGTACACAATGGTTTCTCTTTCAATATTAAATTTGATTAAATTTTTTTGACCTATCGAATTCCTCAAATTTGTTTTTAATCATCACAATTACCAAAAACTGTAAATCGATTTTGTTACTTTAAATAATTTTTTATCCATACACAACGAACTTTAGTAACAGTATATACTAAAGGCGTGATCTTTTTTTCAACACGGCGTAACTAATAAAGAATCCTCAGCACTCTTTGTGCAATCATGATTTTCGCTAAGAAGGTCTTTGTCTTAACTCCAAAATTTTATTTTACTTACGGCGAAATCAATTATTTTCTGCATTTGGTAAAATAAATAAAACTGATCCTTTCCAAAATTCTCGAAGATTTTTATATAGCCTGTCGTTGGCACCAATTCAGAACCTGTAAATGTCTAAATTGTTCATTTTTTCAGGCTAAGTATACAGGTACGATGCAATTAATTTTAAGCGACTAAAGTTGTTCTAAGTTCTGCCTCTATTTCTGATTACTTTTGTTATCCAAATCTTAACATTTTAACAAAATGGTTCGAGAATTGTGGTGCATGAATCTTTGGACATAATTTTATTTAAAAAAGACATTTCAATATTCTCGCAAATCTAATGAATGCTGTTCTATCATTAAAATTATAACATAGTATTTTTTCAAGTTTCTGAAAATTACTAAAAAACTGATATCTCATCAAAACACACCGTTGTCATTTCCGTCTGATAAAGATTAATTTTAGTACCACTTGTCCTCTCACGAACCTCAGTGTTGACGTTAACAGATATTTGAGTTTGTTTAATGTCACCAACTAACCTAATATTCGATTCGCAATTTTTGGCCATTATAGTATTCGTAGTTTTTATTTGATCATAAGAGAACACGACCACTGAACCTTTTTGCTTTGAGTTACGTATACAAAAGATATCAGCATGTTTCCGCACTGACTTGTCAAGAAAACTTTTCGATATAACTTTAACGTGACCGTCTGACACCATATTCCATTCCATGTTACGGTCGCTGCACCTGAAAACTGTCTGAGGACCCTTTTGGGTTCCCGTATATTGGTTTATATTAGATACTTTATTACATGTAGAAAAATTACTAGTAGTCCATGGCTTGTTTACTATAGCTACCCGTCTCAAATTTTTCTTGCAAGCAACGGTCCTAGGAATTTTGAAATTACTCGCAGACGTGTCATTACAATCAATATGTTCATTCGATTCCAGAGAGTTGAGTTTTCCATTGCAACTCACATGTAATGTACTGCCAGTTAACCTTAAATGTTGATCCAAATTTTCTACCTCAGTCGAACGTATAGATTTTTCAATACACTCATGCTCACGCGCCACAGCACCAACCGACTGGAATGATTCGGGCCTGGTAGTTAGTACAAATCGCCTTATTGTTTTATTCAATCCTCACATAAAATTTTCTAAGGTGATAGTATCACTATTATCACTCGACAATGTAGGATAGGCTTTTCTTACTAGACACTCAATATCATTTGCATAGACATCAACTAACTCGCCAATACCCTGCGACCTCTCCCTGAATTGTGCACCATAATAATATGTGACATACTTCGGTACCAAAGTTTCAACTAAACAATTTTTTCAATAAATCATAACTTTTCTTTGTTTTACCATAGATGCATTCCCATTTCCGAGCAGCCTCGCTCCGCAAAAAGGCTGGTAGTATACGAGCCATCTCATCTTTTGACCACTCATTAGCAAATTAAATGCGTTCGAAAATACCTATCCATTCCTCAAAATCATCTCCACCGTTTCCGTAATACAGAGGGATATCATCAGTATCAAATATTGTTTGTGGGTTTTGACGCAATCCACACAAATCGTGTTGACAAAACCCCATGTTTTACCACAAATTTTACTTCAAAAATATTGACCACCTTGGTGTATCTCAAAATTACCACAAAGCAATTATTTTTTTTAAACACTCAAAATTTTCAACAGATTTTGGATTTTAAGATTTTAATCGGCTTGTTCTCGATCCAGGCTAGCGGCACCAAAATGTAACCTAAGTGGTCCTAGGGTGTTTAGTCCCAACATAGAATACATACGAAATACACCAAATATTCCCACAAAATTCTCCACCAAGATGTCCAATGCTCTATTCACTTATTCCTAGTGACTTAATATATCAGCACTTATAATGCACACTTTTATTTCGCAAACTACAACAAATTACAAACTACATAAATTAAACACATAAACGGCTGAACCGTACTCACCTTGATTGCACAGCTTCTGAGGCCGACTGAGGCCCTGATCTAACTGCGCAACCGCTTAAATAAACTTTCTAAACCGGATTTCTTAGAACTCAAAAGAAACCTAGTTCTCAAATCTCTCTAACCAGTTAATTTTTAATATAATTGCTGCCAACCGAGCTGTGAATTCTTAGAATTGCTAATTCGCTTTCTAACATAAGTTTTATTTCTTGCGTTAGAGAACCCTTTTTTATGAAATTCTTGGAATCTCTAACTCATAACAAATTTTAATATTTTACAGAAAATTCAGGAGAAATACACTTACATATCCCCTAATGTAAGCGTAACAGTTAAGGCACAGAGGGGCTACACTCAAATCCGATAAGTAAGCAAACTATAGCTCCGGCCCACAAATTTTACAATTTTATATTATTTTAATCTCTCTTAAAGTTATAATTTTCAAGAATTACATAGATTCTTATTAACCGAAATGACCGATGGGACGAGGTCCGTAACTCCTTGAAGGTCAATTGTGCCCAAATGTGGTATAGGTAACCTACAGAGTGCTCTATGGCATTTGGCATTAAAATCTCCATATGCCCAAACCATCCCCCGTGTCGGTTACGACCAAAATTATACAGATTATATTTTTGCAAGCCTAGCATGCTAAGAATTTTATAATTTCAAAACAATAAAGTTTTACATTACACAATATACGACATCGTACAAACAATCGCAATTCTCGCGCCACTACATACATATCTAACATATTATAAGAAATGTAAATAAATAAACAAACACTCGAGCACTTGTAATAAATAGTTTATACAGCATACCGTAACATATAGGTATGTCGCACAAGTTACATTAAACGCATACACGTGTGACGCAACCTACATTACGCATTATACAACAAACAAATGTGCAGAGCGTAATACATAAACAAGGTGACTAAGATGACGCAATGTTTCCCAAGGAAATTTTCCTACAATAGAAGCGTATGAAATACCCATAAGATGGTAGGATCACGTAGTAGGAACAAACTATTAAACGAGGATTCAATACGTCACATTATCCCCTCCGTCGGACAAAACTTTGTCCCCAAATTTTCCTAATCATACACATGTTCACAGCGCCATCGTATTCCATACACGCATACTCATATATTAATTATGCAATAACCATTTGTTAAGTTGCTGTAGTTTTCACTTATTGTCTTTAGTTCGTAAATCACTGTTATAAAATATCTTTTCCCAACGTTTATATTTTGTTCGTCGACAACATTATTGGTACGTTATTTAATATTGGCCATCTTTACAATTAATACAGCTTGTGTAATTGTCAGCGATATCAATGATCGATTTTCGACATTAGTCCAACATGACCCCATATGTTGTCGTACAATGAATACGAAGAACCAATACCACCATTTCCAAACCACCTAGTTTGACCGTAATTACGACCCCCAATAAGTCTCCAAATTTGACACCCAGCGTCAGATACACCACAGCACACATATCACAATCAACCGAGACAGCGGCATAACACAGTAGACAACACGGAGGACTCCAAATTTACTAAAGAATAACCGGAGATTAAGCATATGCCTACGGCAAACTGTTTGAGCGGTGGTTCGGAGGTCAACGATATTGCCTCTCTACAACACATTCAATTGTGTATACACGTTAGGGGCGATGTTTAACAGCGATGCTTATTACGATTTTATTATGATTGATGTTTATCACGAAAATTTAAAAACTTTGTCAGTAAATGGATCGAAAAAACTAATAGTTTAACAACATCGGAAAGTAAGTTTCCATTACAAAATACCATCGATGAAACTGCAACGAAGTTTTTCACATTAAAAAACCCTTTGTTGGTACGTTTACAAACAAACTTCGAAAGCGCATCACGAATCTGCTCAAAATTGCATTTGCTGACACGAATATTCGCATTATTTTTGAAACCGGAAAAAATATAAAACATTCCTTTTCGTTCA
The DNA here is from genome assembly GCA_030248225.1 of Trileptium ribeirensis. Taxonomy (NCBI): domain Eukaryota; kingdom Metazoa; phylum Nematoda; class Enoplea; order Enoplida; family Thoracostomopsidae; genus Trileptium; species Trileptium ribeirensis. The sequence goes on from JASANE010003053.1 coordinate 80,313, forward strand.
AGGACCGAATACCGGAAGTTCTCAGATTGTGTGTCGTTTACAAGTTCACTTGCAAATCGGGCATCGGCAGTTCCCGCCGACACTTAACGACTAGGATCTCTGAACATCTAGGTATTTCGGCCAGAACCTGAAAATCGTTAACAAATGCAGAAATCGCCAAAGCAGCAGTTTTCCAGCATAACACTAATTGCGACAACAGAGCCAATCCCGATATTTTTTCTGCAATCGCACAAATTAACAGTGGCGATCGACACTCTGAGGCGTTACTTAGAAACTTTGAAAACATCCTGATTCGTCATAGAAACCCAAAACTCAATGACGTTACTGCCCTCCAACCGCTGCTATTTTTAGGAATTAATAGCTTAATCCATTGGCATTACTTCGATTTATATATATATAAGGGTACACAGCGTTCCTGGAAGTGGTCCCATAAAAATGTTGTTGTCAGTAAAGTTGTAGATTTCGATGAGTTGATTCTGAATGGCGGTGTACGTTTCTCAAAGCCTGTGCAGCGAGATATGGCCGCGGAACTTTGGCACCCGAATGGCCAGATTTGCAAAGAACCATTAGAAATTTGTTTTTTGCCATTTTAACCCGCAAGATGGGGTCGTAGCTGTTCTATTTCAACTATAGGGTACATCCTTATCACTTTTGCTATCAAATAAAAAAATTTAACGAAATCCATCCTTCCGAAAATGAGTTATGAATAACAGAAACAGAAAAAAATTTCGCGATACCCCCCTAGCGCCTCCAGTGGAAACTCTGTTCACTTCGCTAGCTCCGTTTCATTTAATACAATGATCACATATATGCGTTTATTGCAGATTTACATATCATTTCAATGCAACTATTTAATTATAATTATTGTGCAATGAACTAAAAGCAATTATAAAACCAAAATACACTGTCTGAAAAAGTTTATTATTCTTAAAAGTTCAAAATTTTATAGAAAAAACTGTTTATGCTCCAATGAAGAAGCATTCTGGTTGTATCTGGGAAATTGCATTCTATATAAGTTGGGAAATAGAAAAATAGAATTGGGTCTTCTTGATTTAGATAACGATTATAAGATTGAATTTCCAAGTGCAATATGGCCAAATATAATGTGTTTCAGCTTATAAAAATGCTTTTAGTGTTCAATAACATCCTAAAAAATAAAGCCCGTTTCTTAGGTTAGTGCTTTAGAGAAATGTTATTGTTCATGATGGCCTGTACCTGGTTAGGTGGATCCGTTTAGAACATTAAGTCCAAGTTCACAGAACCTAAACGTAGTTATTTTCCAGATTTTTAGACTTTAACACAATCTCAGAACAAAATACAGACGATGTTGAATATTTTTTATTTACAGTTGATCCATACTGTTTTGTCTATCAATTGGTGTCAATGTCAGATCATATATTACTGAATAAAGCTGATCCTTATGTTCCTTGTATGAATAACGTTTTGTATCATGACTGTACACCGTGATCAGAAATGAAATGGTGTTTCTTTGGAGAAATGATAAAATTTTCGCTTCGGATACACTTGCTCGACACCATCCAAGTATCCATTTTGGTCAAACGAATTCATAAAATTGCTAAAATGATTCGGACTCCCAAATCGGCCATTGCTGCTGTAGCTGCTACGTTTTATGCGTTGTGATCGCTTTCCGTTCCAGGCGTAGAAAGATTTCGTCTTTCCTCCCCGCTTTCCGTTCCAGGCGTAGAAAGATTTCGTCTTTCCTCCCCGCTTTCCGTTCCAGGCGTAGAAAGATTTTGTCTTTCCTCCCCGCTTTCCGTTCCATGCGTAGAAAGATTTTGGTCCCCGCTTATCTTCGGTGACGATATCCTGATCACTAGGTATGAGGTATTCGACGTCGTCGCTACGTTTTCCGTTCCATGCATAGAACGATTTCGGGCCTCGTTTTTCGTCGACGAAATGATCATCTGCTTCATCGACGGCTGAACGCTTACCGTTCCACGCATAGAACGACTTGGGTCCTCGTTTCGCTTCGTAGTAGTCCTCTGATCTCTTGCCGTTCCATGCATAAAACGATTTCGGTCCTCGTTTGTCTTCTTCCATAGGCTTGCTATCGTAGCTTCTTTTGCCGTTCCATGCGTAAAACGATTTTGGACTTCCGCGTTTACCGTTCCAGGCGTAGAAAGATTTTGGCCCTCGTTTGTCCATTTCGGCGTCTGTCATGTCGCCGTCTTCGGGACTTCGCTTACCGTTCCATGCGTAAAACGATTTTGGTCCCCGTTTCTCATTTGAATGATGTTCGGCTGTTTCGTGCGTGTCAGCGGTTATTAAATAGATTACTTGAGATGATAGCACAGCCAAAAACAAGACACGTAATGTTATCTGAAAACAAAGCTAGATACACTTTATCAATAGTCTACTATGGTTTCGTCAGCAGAAACTTAGATTAGAAGTTTAGCAGCAACGCAAGATCCATGCCTCGTTTAACCCTCAGAAGCCTGAGGTTTTCAACAAACACAGATGTCTAAGGGGGTACAATGGACCCCTGTAAAATTTTTAGCGAATTAATTAATTTCACTCTCTAATATCTAATATTTGACACTCTCCACTGGGCCCCCTTCAGACTTTACCGGTGCTGGAAAATGACATCTAAACTTTATAAAAATTACAGTCGCAGCACTCAGTCACAGACGGGGGGTCCACTGGACCTTTTATAATTTGGATCCGCATTGCGTTGCCATGCATATACCTGCGAACAAGGAACTATGCCAACGTTTAGAATGATATCGAATATGAATTGCCAAGACAGCTTGCAAGTATAGACACTGTTTTACAAACGTTTCTGAAAGGGTCAACTGGACCCCCTCAGACTTCTGAGGGTTAAAGAAACCCGGAAACCCTGCAAAAAATTTAGAAGCCAACTATTGATATATTAGCAGCTGCTTCTACTGGTTTGAACACTGAGCAGCACGTTGGAAGAAGCTCTCTAATTGAATGCTATAATGGTTTACATGCAATTTGGAATTTGTTATTTTCTAACGCTTTGTAAATATACCGAACGTGTGTAGATTATCGCTATATATACCACTGTTCTTTAGTTGTAAAGACCTTAACAAAATTCAATTACACTGCAGTTTTTTTTGCTGTATTTATGCCAAATCGATAATGTCATTGGGCACACCAATTCCCAATCGAACCTGAATTTATGATTTTGGCTATTTTACATATTTTTCCTTTTAAAATTAGAACATTGCAAAATTGCAAAAAAATGTATTTATTAAAACAACGCGAATACCCCATTTTTTCAATTCAATATACAACTATTTTAATCTCAGTGGTAGTCACAATTCTAAATAGTGAGAAGGGTTGTGTCAGGCTGCATGATTGAATCAAGCTTGAACATCTCAAAGCTAGACCACAAAATCAATCTTATCAAAATTGCAAATGTGTAGGTTATCGCACGGAGTTTGCTCTGATATCATTAAAGTTCATGAGTCTTCTGATTATATTAAGCAGGTGAGAAATTGGATGCTATGTGCTATCATCATAGGGATTGGTCAAACAGTATTGAAACTTTTTGCAGATGCAAGCAAAGGCAATGCCTAAATTAAAGATCTGGCTTTTTAGTTGCTTTGTAGAGGCAAGAACAAGACGATTTTTGTATGTCGGCTCGGCTATACTCAAATTCAACTCGGCTAGGACTCTGCCGATTTAAACAGTAGTCGGCTCGAAATTTTTAATTTTCTTCTCGACCATTCTTGTTACCAGTTTGTATCGGCTCGGCGCGGAAAAATAGTGGTTGAAAATTGGATATGGCGGACGTGGTTGTACAAATGAAGGTAATTTTTAAACATACCTGACAAACCAAATTCACTCTTCGAGGCTATTAACTTTTTACAACGAGTTGCACAGTACTTTACGATAAGTTGAACTTAGTCTATGGAATAGTTAAGTACCAGGGTTGGTTTTTCCGAAAAAGGTTCAGAAAAATTCCGGAACAAATGGAAAAAAAACGGAAAAAGGAAAAAGTTCGGAGCTTTACTGCTCGGCGAAGAGTAGCAGTAAACACAGTTTTATGCGAAATTGAATACCGTTGTTGATTATTAATGCCTTAATTACTGAAAAAGATCTAAAAGTGCAATGTTGTCACATAGAATTTGCAACCGCACAGTGCATCGGCGCTTGAATCTTTCGAAGGGTAAGGTTATGTGAAACCACACGGTGGCTATATCAATACGAGGTGTACGTATAATTATTAGGTTCGGATTAATTGTGAAAGAACTTCATGGGCAACCGCAAACTCTCAGTTTCCAGATTGGTATATGCACGATAACATTATAAAACGTTGCTGGTATATTATATATACTGCAAAGTATCTCTCACGTCTTCATCTATTTAATATTGATATATACAAAGGTCGCTCCGGTGGAGACAGAACCTGCGGTGGAATTACTTTGTTAAGTGCCAATGCACCGTAATTGGGTAAATATAAAGTTTATGGTTGTTTATTGACGTCTTATGACAGCAGATAAGCATCGGCCGCTGAAATGAAGGCAATGTTAGTTGAAAAAAGTATATCAATGGAAAGTAGCACGGAAAAAGAAGTTTATAAACGATAAAAATTTTCCAATGTGATTAAAATTTTTAGTATTGTGTAGACTTACTAACTGGTGCCAAACTGCCGCCGTTCAAGTTATGCTTGAAGCGCATTAATACAATAGGCTATGTAATTTAAGTTTACGATCCAACTGTCGAGCTATTTAGTTTATGACCCGTCGTGGTAAACATGGCATACATACCGGCGGCTTTCTATCCCAGCAGATAAACGGAGCGGCGCGGATAGTGGGATGGTGGCCAACCACGAAGGGCTTTAACCCTTGGTTTTTGGTTTTTCTTTTTTCTTTTTTTGGGTGGTGGGGGAGGAGCTGACGTTATGGGTAATCAACCCCCGTCCCGTGCCTCCTGTCCGCATATGTGCGTGGCCTGTGTCTGCCTAGTTTACTGCTTTTATATGCTCAATACAAATCCCGTGGCTCTATTCAGTACCGCCTCTATTTATTTTAAATGTATAATCGGGCAAAAGTTTCTGATGCGGTGGAGAAAGTTTGTGATGGTTGGAAGATAGAGTTATACTATTTCTACCATATAAATCATACGCATGAAATGTAAAGGCTGTTTAAACGAGTGTAAATATTGCTCACGGCCGTAATACTTTGTTGCATATTCTAACTATCCAACTATTTTCGGCTCCAAAATCATCAAATAGTTTTTTCATTTTTTCCGGGGGAGGGGGTAGAAAAAAACAGAAAAAAACGAAAAAAAAATCATTTTTTCCTTTGGTTTCTTAGGATAAGGCCGACAGCGAACGCTACGGAGGAACATCGCAGCTAGATGATATCAGACACCACGAGCTGATGACATTACACCAAGTGAAGAGGGTAACTTCTTCAGGTTTGCGGAGTTAGTCGCTGCCGTATGTTGCAAGCCATGTCATAACCATGTGCTACACCAGTAATGGTTTTGAACTACTTAGACTCGATATTTATTCCTAAAACACGCAAATCACACCGCACCCGTATAATTGGTCACCTAACTAATGTTCTACTTTGTTGGACAATGTTTTCAGATTTCGACAACATTGTCCATGTTTCTGAGAGGGTGTGATCGTGGATTGAATTGAAAACACACTGTTTACGAAATCGTCTGGAGGGGTCTTTTCTTTTAGCCTCACCCCCTCCAGCCATAATTTGGTCAATTCTGAAGATACAGAGTTGATTGTGGTATCAATCGATTCAGCTCGATGAGGCTGTTTAGAAAATACTCATTTCAGTCACATCGCTGAAAAAAATTTTTTTTCGATATTTTGAGGTCCCAATGGTGCCGCCGGAGAACCCAAAAATTTTTTTCTTGGAATATGGCTATGAGGGATACCGTTCGACTCGGTTTGATTAAAAAATCTACCGGGGTGTATTTTATTGAAATCTACGTCACCGTTAGAAAGTTATGAGGTTCCCAACTAACCCTGAGGGGCTACGTTATAACGTTAGAAAAAAGAACAGCTTAGAGTGGGGTTCGGGATTCGGGGAGCGGCAGCCCCTCGACTTAGGCTTAGTGTATGTCTCATATAAGGACCTTAGCTTAGGCTAATTCTAAGGCTTAGGCTTAGCATATAGAGAACGGCATGGCCTGCATTTTATTTCTGCCCCTCGTGGTTACTTGGGCCCTCATAACTTTCTAACGGTGGCGAGATTTAATAAAATACACACCAGTAGATTTCCCTCATCAAGCCCAGTCGAACGGTACCCAACATAACCACATTCCCAAGAAGAAATATTTGGGTTCCCAAGGGGGAACCGAAAAAATTTTTTCTCAGGGGTGTGGGTAAAATAAGCATTTTCTGAACCGCCTCATTGAGCTGAATCGGTTGATACCAAAATCAGCTCTGTATCTTCAAAATTGACCAAATTCGGGCTGGGGGGGCTAAAATAAAAGACCCCGTCGGGGTTTTTACTCATTACATCGCATGCGATTGCTTTTGGATAGAATACTCGATCGTACTATACTGCACATACTTTAAAAATCAATTCAGTTTTGGATAAAGTTAGTATAAAATGTGAAGACATGAAAAATGAAATTGAAATTGAGCATCTATACTACAAATTTCAAAGGCAAACGTGCTCTCTTACGCTAAACACGGCTCTGCTCATCCTCAAGGAATGAATTATGATACTTTTCACTTGATGCTGTGGAGTGGCGGAACCGACAATTTTGAGAACCTCGAACAAATTTTCCATATTTTCTACGGCGATTATTAATATTTGCAAAATTTAATTGTTTAAAAATATTAATAAAATACGATTGCGCTTTCTTGATTATTATAATCATGGTTTTAATGGCCCAGGTACCCCTGAGCGGCAATACGATATATTGTTAGAAAAACAGTAGCTTAGAGCGGCGGTTCGGAGGTGGCAGGCCCCCGACTTAGGCTTAAGCTTAGTGTATGTCTCATATAAGGCCATTAGCTTACGTTAAGGCTTAAACTTAGTATATCGAGAATGGTATGGCATGCATTATGCTTAGGCCCCTCATGGTTAACTTAGCTTTTTTAATTTAACTGGGAATGTTTTTTAAAGTTTCTACATTATTCACAAATTCTTTTAAATTTCATAACCTAAAAGGTTCGCAAGTACCTTCTTGTGCAATTTATGAGTTTCATGATCTTTATCATATGCGTTTCTGGATAAATTTATGTCTGCGGATATAATTTATTTAATGAATTTATTTGACTTCTGCTCGTAAAAGTTTATGCTTTAAAATTTATACGTGTATATTCGCAGCGTTATATTAATATCTCCAGAATTCTTAAAAGTGTTTGACATAGAAAAATCCAACAAAGAATGCATTTAATATTTACATTAAAAGTTTTGTTTCAGTACATCTGCTACTTTATTATCTATTAAAGCCTGACTGATATCCCAAAAGCATTAAAGTAAATTTAGCGTATAATTAATAGTACACTTGTCAATTGAAGTCGAGCCCTTCCTAACGTTCTTAAGCAAGAAAGTCAATTTAGACAAAGTGAACGGTACGTTCAGACGTCAAACTGTTTTTGAATAAATTTTCAGCAGAACTTTTTTGAATTTCACCTCAAATTTTAGACGAAATTTGAAAACATTTTTGTATTTTTAGTGAATTTAAATGTATGAACATTTGCCAATGACATTGAGATAGATGCTAGATGTGTTTGACGTTTTGTGTTTCAGAATGTGAAGAAACGTTCGTCTATGCAAATGAAGAAGAATTGTAGCTATTATGAAATGTAGTCTAATAACGGAAAGGAGGATTGAAGAAAACGACTCTAGAAAAACCATCATTTTTGATCTAAATCTTGAATTGATGGGTATTACGACGGACTGTACTAGTTTGCAAACGTTCTTAATTGTTCAATAAAGAAAGGGTTTCATTTTATAATCGTTCAGATGTTATCTTCGGATTAAATTCTGTAACTCAAAAGTTTCTAATACAATGCTTTGATCAATAACAGAAATGGAATAGAAGAACTTGAAAATTTGAGCTAAAAATTTAAGCTCATATTTTAAAGTATGATGATTTGCCATATTGTTCTTTCGCAAATTACAGTCAAATTTTTACAAAATTTTGAGCCCAAATTTTGGATCTCAAATATTGAGCAAAAAGTTTGACGTGTGAATGCACCTTGAAAAACATTAATAAATGGTTTATACCGATCGGAAATATTCTCAAACAGACTGTCGCCTAACAGCCAAAGCTTTTTAACAACTTATGACCGACGCTGGATGCTACGGAGGGCTGATTTCCACTACGCCATTGGACTCGAAAAGTGACATTTTAAATTACAGGTCTTTGTCCTTTCCCGTATAGTGTATCACATATAATACAGCGTTGATCATAATTGATAGTTACTTCAATAGATAATTACTTCAAAGATACAGAGTACATTTTGAAGCGATAAGCTTGTCGCATTTGTCGTGCGGTGTGCGTTTAAACTTGCGTTGTTATTTGCTCGCTCTGTGATGGTTCCTAAGGAATAGAGCAACAACTCATCGAACTGGAGTGATGTGAAAGAACTTTCACATTCATTTCACATCTTGCTTATCTGAAGCATTTTTCCACGGAAATAATCTGAGAAATGTACTTACATATCAGCTGTATCTTTAGTTGTGTTCCTTAATACCAGCATTCTCACAAATTTGTATTCCCTTAAATGCCAAGTCTATTAAATATGACGCAGAGGCGTGGACGTGCAAAAACTTTAGAGCCTTCGGGTACCCACGAAAGGTCGAGGCCTGTCCACCACTACTGGGTAGGTCCCCACGGGTTTAAAAAGGTACTGTGAATCCCGCAACTTGTAGACCTATATGGGGGCTTAAACAGTTTATCACTATTGACTTTAAACTATACTTCTGCAGTTATGTAATCAATATTTAATTCTTTAGAACTGGCATTTGTCGCCCAGGTTACACCAAGAAGAAATTAAATCCAATTTTCATCACCACTTTACCGCCCAATCAGCCACCTTAAACGAAAGGTTTCCCGCTTAGGAATATATTGTGAAAGTGGTCATCAAATTCCCGGTCCTTCATTTTTGCCATTACTACCGATTTCACAGTTGCTCATTTTTTTGGACAGATATTCACTAGCAGAGCATTTATAGCTATTTCCGACTGAAGAAACAAAGCGTCCACTTTTTTAAACAGCAATCTGTAAACGAACAATAAAGGCGGTTTTACGACAGAGCCCAGTGTGCAATAGCGGTACCCACCATGTACTAAAATCAGATAGTAATATTAAAAAGACCCACCAAGTTTTTAGGACATTGCTCATTAAAACGGGACCACTATGTCTTTGTGATGGGACTAATTCTACGCCACCTTGTCACTTCGACAACATATGTTTTACTGCTCAACTTGTAGGATTGTAAGCACTACAGGTACGCGCTACCGGGCGGCTCAAAGGTTCCGCGTTGGTACCTGGACTCGCGCACAGCTCTGCAATGACACGTAGTAGCCCTAGTGTATAATTTCCAAATATTTATGATAGCCCCAGTGGTCCCAGAAAAAGGTTGCTTTTTTCACAAACTGGGTAATCCCGTGTTAAATATGAATATATACCTACATATATAAATAGGGACGTTTTGAAAAATATACAAACAAAACTTACCATTGTCACAAAAAATTATTGTTAGTAGCGACAACTCGCATAAACTGGATTACTAATGCCCAATTGAAATGTTTGTGTTATTATTATGATAATGTAAATTCTGAAAAAAAACCTAAAATGGTTTATTATTTGGAAATTTATGTTGTTAATATTATGGGGTCTTTTCTTTTACCCCACTCCAGACTGAAATTTGTCAGTTTTAAAGACACGGCGATAATAATTTTGGTACCGTTCAACTCAGCTGGACGAGCTGGTTCAGAAAACATCCATCATTTGACTAGTTTTAGTGCAGGATTTTTTAATTATATTGGTTGGAAAATTCCAAAATTTTCGAAACGATTTTTTGCTAATTTTATATATCATTCTAGTCGCATTGAGGAGCTGAGTCGAATTGTCCATGCTTAGTGCAATCGGTTCATGGGGTATTATCATTTGCGTGAAGTCCTAACCCTAAGCTTTAGCCTGAACCTAACTCGCAAACTATTTAACTGAATGAGCTGATTCTACCAACTCATACTCAGTTCTCGCTACAGTTCTCAGGCGGTCAATCCGGTTCGAATTGTATATAAAATTGTACATTTGGCAGGAAAATGTTTTCCGAAAATTTGGGTGCCAAGTCAACGAAAAACATTAAAAAATTTGCCTTAGAACTGGCCGAAAGGGATATTTTCTGAATCACCTCGTAGAGCTGAGTCGAATGGAATGACACCAAAATTACCGCTGTATAATCAAAATTGTCCAATTATGTCCGGGGCTAAAGGAATAATTTATTACATTCTTAAGGAAAACAATGAATTTCACCAAATTTATAAATAACTACTCTTCAAAGGATGGCCGCTCACGGAACAAAGGATTGTCGGTCATGCACTCTTCACAAGATTGTCGGTCACGGACTGCTTAGAACAGTGCCTCTCGCGGACTGTTCAAATGATGGTCGCTCACGGACTACTCAAAGGATTGCTGCCCCTGGTCTTTTTAAAGGCCTTTCCTAAAATTCATCAGTCCGAAATTGGTCAATTTTGAAGATAAGGCCTAAATTTTGTTATCATTCTACTCAAGTCGACGAGCTAGTTAACACAATTATATAAAAAAATGATAAATATGTAATTGTATGTACTATTCGAACCTTATTGGCTAGTTTAT
>JASANE010003055.1:0-22260 GCA_030248225.1 Trileptium ribeirensis
ATGTATTTACTTCGTTCAGTTATATACTCACGAAGGAATTAAAGTTGGTGGTGCTAGGCAAATAGAAACAGCAGCTTCAATATCGATTTTATAGCTTCAAATCTATTTTATACGGACTCTTGTTGATGAGAGCTTTTAAGATTATAATTTCAGCTTTATATAAACTTTATATCAAGTTTATATAAAAGCGGTTGTTTGAATAATAAAATGTGTATATAGCGAAATTAACAACCATCATTTACAAGAGGATTATAAATACATACGCTGTGCATCCACTTCCGGCGGTACAACTTTTAAATCAAATTTATATTGAGCTTTCCAGCTTGATGTAAAATATTTGTGTTTTTCTCATATTAACCTTTTATCTATTGACGTATATACTTATGTACTTGGGATGGGGGTTAGAAGAAGAGACGCCGCTTATGTAAACAAAAAATGACGAAAACGTGAAAAGAGGGTGCCACTTCCTCAGTGAAAGCTAAAGTGTCAAACGAGTTCGGATTTGGACTCGTATCATCCAAACATTCCGATATGTAACAGGTTCATTTTTGGACAACGAAAGGGGGACAGTGGGCTATTGATATTTTCATTTTCTTTCTAATATTTTCATGAAATTTTGCTCATTTTCTTTTCGCTATAGTGCGAGCAGCCATACTTTTTGTGGTCCTCACTCGTGAGGACGGTCGTGACAGGTTTCCGTCACGGCCAATCTTTTCTACCAAAGTCGGGGTGAATGCCGCGGCCCTACCACGCGGGGTAGGGCTTTTCCTATACATATCGGGGCATACGGGGAGTCGTACCATCTTACTTATTCGCAGGGCGAGTATGGTAATAGCTCGCCAAACCATAACGGTCCTACCTATAAAACGCTAATTTATGTGTCCTAAATCACCAAATCTTTTCTAGAAATCAACCTAATAGAACATATTTTGCTCACGAATACACGTGCGTTGTCAACTCCGAATACTAAAGATACAACAGGATACAACGGCAATCATAAAAATAGCACAAAATAACAACAAAAATTACATACCGATAGGTGCTTTTATGGCCATAATAAAAAATGTACAATTATGATACGATGAATGGATATACAGTTATTCCAACAAATTAGAAGTACATGATCAATATACTCAGGTTACCAATTCAACATGTATATACGAGAATAATGGTACTAATAGGTACATAACGGTTAATAGATTCATGCTACGGCGACACGGAATGATCATATCGGTGGGTGCCTTTATGGCAAAACGAGCAACATGGTACAACAAAATAATGATAATATTCAAATTGCCATGTCAATGTGCCAATTAGCGCCTTTATAGCCACACAAATGGTATATAATACGACCAACATCAATGACGATACTACAACAATTATCCATTAATGAAATAGTAATGATAATCGTGCTAATCATGAAAACGTCGGCAGTGCAGATCAAAGTGTCAAAAATACATAGTGCCTAGTGATTCCTGCTTTATTCTAATTACACACATATATATATCAGGGAGTAACCGGAATTCCCGTTCCGGTTCCGGCGAAAATCGTGTTCCGGTTGCGGTTCCGGCAAAGGGCAAAAACCATACCGGAACCGGAATTCCGGTTTAAAAATTTTTTTGAAATTTTCCATGTTTTTGTTTCATCTGTGATCCAAACATATATAATAAATATTATACAATGATCAAGCTTCAATACAACTAAGCAAAAGAAAAGATTAACTAAGCAATTTGCCGTTTGAAACGTAAGTAGGGCACATAATTTCAGTAGGAATTTTTCATAATAACCTGCAGTTTGTTAACAAATCATAGCCAGGTCGATGCTTGTACGTAGCAGCTATTTTACACATCCGGGGGAGAGTCTGTGGGATACGTTTAGAATTAAATCGGTCCAACTCGGTAACAGAGTATGGCTTATGCATAAGTACTTAAGGTATGCTTGGCTATATAAATTGCGGTCAAGCACCCCGCCAGTGCCTTTTAAACTTGGTAAATCAGTTTAAACTGCCAGTAAACTAACGTTATCTGCAACGCAGCTAGAAACTGCTTTCTTGGCAATGAACTGTATTTGTTGAAACTGTGCGAGCAGCATCACAGTGTGTCTCATTTATAGCATTCTGATTAGAAAGTTATCATCATTATGATCTAACTAACGGGCACTGTTTGTCCAACGCTAGCCTAAACAGTGTCTCTGACCACTGATCAGAAAATTACCTTCTATCTATTATTTTCTCTTAGAATCATATAAACCAATAATTTTAACTTTAATACAGAAGAACATACAGCAAACGTATCTGTAGTAATGGGAGGCGATTGGAGACAGAGCGAAAGTGTGTATTCTAGTAAAGCTTTGTAAGCACATTCGATTTGACGCAGTATACCCAATGGTGTATAGTGGAAGACATTTTTTGCTCTGAATGTCCAAAAACCGACATATTTGATCGATAAATAAACATTATTAGCTTCCTCAGTCTCTTTAAAGTTTCGGAAAGGCAATAATACCATCGCAATACATTAAGTTTAATGTAAAAGTTATTTTTAATGCATTTTAAATCCACTATACCTTCATTTCTCCCACCATCTGTTTTACTATATATAAATTTCGAAGACCAGGTTCCGCTTCCGGTTCCGGATCCGGTTTAAATGGACGGTTCCGGTTGCTGGTTCCGGTTCCGCCAAATTTCAGGGAATAACCGGAATCGAAATTTGAATCGAAATCGAATCGAACCAGCAACCGGAACCGTCCATTTAACCCGGATCCGGAACTTAGTCTTCGAAATTTATATATAGTAAAACAGATGAAGGAAGAAATCAATGTATAGTGGATTTAAAATGCATTAAAAATAACTTTTACATTAAACTTAATGTATTGCGGTGGTATTATTGCCTTTCTGAAACTTTAAAGAACTGAGCAAGCTAATAATGTTTATTTATCGATCAAATATGTTGATTTTTGGACACCCAGAGCAAAAAATGCCTTCCACCATACACCATTACACCATTGCGTATACTGCATCACATCGAATATGCTTACAAAGCTTGGAGCGTAGAATACACACTTTCGCTCTGTCTACAGTCGCCTTCATTTACTACACATACGTTTGCTGCATGTTCTTCTGTATTAAACTTAAAATTATTGGTTTATATGATTCTAAGAGAAAATAATAGATAGAAGGTAATTTTCTGATCAGTGGTCAGAGACACTGTTTAGGCTAGCGTTGGACAAACAGTGCCTGTCAGTTAGATTATAATGAAGATAACTTTCTAATCAGAATGCTATAAAAGAGACACACTGTGATGGTGCTCGCACAGTTTCAATAAATCCAGTTCATTGCCAAGAAAGCAGTTTCTAGCTGCGTTGCAGATAACGTTAGTTTACTTCAATTTAGAATGATTTACCAAGTTTACAAGCGCATTGGCGGGTTCTTGAAGCAATTTATGTTAGCCAAGCATACCCTAAGTACTTCTGCGTAAGCCATACTTTGTTACCGAGTTGGACCGGTTTAATTGAAAGGTACCCCACAGACTTCTGGATGTGTAAAATAGCTGCTACAAGCATCGACGTTGCTTTGATTTGTTAACAAACTCCTGCAGGTTATTATGAAAAATTCCAACTGAAATTATGTGCCCTACGTACGTTTCAAACTTCAAATTGCTTAGTTAATTTTTTCTTTTGCTTGGTTGCATTGGAGCTTGATCATTGTATAATATATATTACATATGTTTGGATCACAGATGAAGTAAAAACGTGGAAAATTTCAAACAAACTTTTTAAACCGGAATTCCGGTTCCGGTTTGGTTTTGCTCTTTGCCGGAACCGCAACCGGAACACGATTTTCGCCGGAACCGGAATTCCGGTTACTCCCTGATATATACGTATATATAGTGGTTCCTTGTTTGTTCCGATTAGCAGTATATATAGTGAGGGCTTACATACATACATACGAGAGCGAGCGGATGACTTCGGGTTACTGCAGCCATCGTCACTGGGGCTCGATTTCGGGGAGAATATACGTAGTCAAATTCATAAATGTTGCAATTAGTTTGTGTTGAGGATTAACCCATCTCGTAACGATCCAGCATGGATCTGTTACATATATTATATTCTAAATTTGACGTGTATCTGGCTAAAGTTTCTAAATGAGCGTAATAAGCAGAATTAACATACAAGCTCAGCGCAAAGAGTGAAATTCCTAGCAATACTTTGAGCTTTTCCTACATAGAAGTGTGTTACAGCAAAACTGTCAATGTTACCAACGTATAATAGTCAATGATTCCAGGTTTTAACTAGGCGCGGGCTTCTGGACTTTCTGAAAATTTATTGAAGCAATCCTACGAATAACGGGCATTGTTTAGTTTAAGCTTATGAGAAAATGAAAAACGTCATTTAGTTACACCAAACTACCAAATTATACCCTATGGCATGACCAAGGAGTACCCCTAGTTCAAAACTGGGGGAACCAAAAATGCGTGGGGGGCAATTCCCACTGTTCGTGTGTTAGCAAATGAATGTAATTGTGCTTACTTAAAGGGCAGAAATGTTAGTGATTTTAGCACAGCAGGGGAAATTTTAGGAATTTTTTAAACAAAATAGGGGAAAAATTCACATATTTTAGCCCATGAGACAAAAATTTGGTATTTCTTAGTGGGGCGAAAAGGTACCTGGAAACCTAAACTGAGGGAGTCCAAAATTTAACTGGGGACATGAATTAGAGGGAGGTCATAATACCTGTCCCCATTTTTTAAAAGCTATTGTGGTCAGACAACGCCTTGATCAAAAGCCAGCCGGCTATAAGTCAATCGCCTAACAATCCATCATTGGCACGCCGGTTTGCCTTAGCACAAATGGATGTACAACATTGTTTTTCTTATTACTAAGATACAATTTACAAGTATAACGCCGTATTAGAAATTACCGCTAGTCTCACACCGCAGGTTGGCCGCCGGTGGTCAGATGCTATTCAACAACAGCTTCCGACATTAAAAATTAAAACAATTTATATTATACGTATCTAAAATGATGTAACTATGAATTTAGGTAATCGTGGTTAGTCACGTATACCAAATATACGTAATTACATAAACCTCCCCCTGGCACGACCTATGACTAGTATATCAAAGCTGAGAACGATGGAGAAAACATTTTGATATTATAATAATACAAGCCTGTAAGTTGTACCTTATAATATGGCAAAAGCAGTCAAGTACACATCTTCTTTTTTATGCATTTGTCGATATGCGGATCAGCAAATAGGCCTGTCCAATGCAGTATCATTAAAACACTACTACAATAAACGTTATGCACTATATTATATGAAATTACCTCATCGCTGCCGTCCGACATCGTTTGTCCAAAACCACTATATGGCACAACAAAATCTAGCAGCAGTGATCCATACGTTAATACCAATTAATTTTCCTAAAACAACACCAACAATGTGCAGTTAATAGCAAGCCCGAGTCATGAAAATAGCATAGCACTTCGCCCGCTTTCAATTTTACAACTAATAACAAGATAGGACAAGTTCTAAATAATAGTTATAGTGCTGAGCACAATGTCGATGCAGATGCGGAGCTCCGCTATAGGGAGGAAGGGAACTGACAGAACAGACAGCCTCCCGCTGAACTCTTCAATTTTTTATTTCAACCCCAAAAAATATTCTTATTCTTACCTCAATTAAGTTATAAACGGAGACACTCATAAACGACACATAAATAAATATAATTATTAATATTTTATAATGTATATATGTTATTGAAACGGAGCAATCGAAGTGAGCGGATTTTTAATTGAAGGCGGTAGGAAAAAATCGTGAAAATTTCTTTTATTTTGTCTGTCGCTGTCATTAATAACTCATCTTCGGGTGGATGAATTTCGATACCAAATGTGATAAAGATGTTACCTTTAGTTTCAGGCAAACACCTTTGACCCTATATTCGACGTCAAAATAGCAAAACACGTGTTTTTAAGGGTTCTGTTCCAAACATGACCATACTCGTGCAGGTATTTCACAGCCCATGTCGAAGGTTTCGCATCGAAAAATAAAGACCACAGTTCATCTTATCGAGATCCATAACTTTGCAGGCCACGAATTTTTGTGGCGCAACTCTGTAGGCCACTGTGAGCCTGAATATGCTTCGTCGACCCTTTGCCAGAAATATTGATTTTTTAAATTTTTAGTGCGTGTTTTTAATTTATTGCCTTACATTGAGTGTCTGTTAGGTTATCAAACATGTTGGATGCTTTTGCTATGACCTAGAATCCAACTAGACTATATATTATATCTTTTTATGTGTTTTAAAGGTTTTACAGTCGACGAACCAATTTCCAAAATGTAGTGCGTTTTCATTTGTTTGGTTATGTATTGCGTATAGAGCATCAGGTATAGTCTATATATAGGTCTTCTTAAGGTCATTTGGTTATATAGAGTATAGCACGTTTATTTTATGCCTTTTCATAGGTTTTCAATAGCTTTAAGCCAGTGAACCAGATTGCCAAAATATAGTCTTTATTCAGTATTTTCGTTATATATGTATTGCGTACCAAAAATGTTCTATGATTGGTTCCTTAGTAAGCGATTATTTAGACTATCCCGAATGCGACATGCGTTTTCAGTTGTGTTTGAAGGGTTTAGGGTCAACAATCTTTTAGGATTCTCAACTGGTTCAGGATTAAAGGGGTTGTAGTGTAGTATACATCAAACACAAAACTTGTTACAAGTCATTACACAAACCGACCACATGATGAAACCACGCTGTCTCCGTTTCACCTTCGCTTGCGAGATACTAGCTATGTATATAAAATATTGCTCCACAAGTCGCAATCAGACCTGCCCCTATGAACCCTCGCTATCGCAAGAAGCCAGCCTTAACCCCGCAGACTCCGACTACAAAAAACATATAATAAAATGAGTTAAATTTAATAAAACGAGCATATTTATTAGTAAAGCGTGGCCGATTATCGGTATTAGGCGATATTCACAATATAGGTATCAGTATTTCTGCAACAGCAAAACACGAAACCGATATTGCAAACACTAGAAGAAACCGATATTGCAAACACTAGAAAAAGTTTCAATCTGGCTAGGAAATCACTAACCAAATTTGGTTTCCTGACCTAAACGAAAACATATTGGCTTCAAATTTCGAGTTGGCGTCCGTGTTTCCATGCCCTAAACACATAAACGGCTTGAGTCGGATGCCCACCGTACTCATTCTTTGCTTCATTTTAATCTGAAATTTCCGGAGAACGGGTGGCGTATTTGTACGATATGGTGGGCCTGAGGTACAATAGACTCACGAACAATACATATGAAACACATAAACACATGAACCGTACTCACCTTAATTGCGCAGCTTCTGAGGCCGACGGAGGCAATGATCTAACTACGCAACCGCTTAAATAACCCGATCTAGTTCTTACTCACTGTTATCTCCTTGTATATTTCTCTAAGCGATCGAAATTACGTAGTAAGTTTTCCAAGTTTTACCCTGGTTCCAATTTAAATTTTCCAATTCCCTCTTAAAGCTACGTGAATTTCAGTTGCTAAAGAATACGTTTTTATGATTTTCCCTGAATTCTTAAGTATAAACAATTTTTAAAATTTTAATCGAAAATCCAGCAGATACACATATCCGCTAACGTAGATCTAATGCTTAAGGCACCCAACCCTTACTCACAAATCCGATTTCCAACTTATGTCCCATACTCCCATAAAACTCTGTTAATTCTGATACTTCCCTAAAAACTCCCTAAAAATTAGATATGTCTTAAAATTCCTCCTGCGCCCTGTATAAAAATTCCAGCACAAGCTAAATAAATTAGGTGCACATACACACACAAACATTTGCACACAAGATCTGCCCACATATACTAAGTTCCAATTAATAAATTCATAAACATATTTATATGTAATCACGCATCTCGTATAGTTATATACATATATATACAATAGGTACATATAATTTCGTATATGCATTCATAATCGACAACCCAAGCACATAATATTCAAGGAATGCTTGACACAGATTATACATAATTATCAAACATAAAGCTGAAGCACCTAAACGTCTCAATAGAAATGTCGCTCATGGGCTACGTTGCTCTAGGAATAGAATTGGCTCCCGAAAATGGAAATTCATGAATATGGATATAAATCATTTTAATTTAAACAAGGTATGGTAAACACGTCACTCTATCCCAAAATTATCAAATAAATAAGAGAAGCAAATTAGCTCATGTGAAGCGAAAGTTAAGGGCTTCGGCCCGTCGTATTTAGGGTTCATATATTTAGGCGACGTCTTTCAGGCCTATCATACTGAGTTCCTTTGCTCTGAAGGGTCTTAAGAGGCTAGTAGACCGCCATTTCAGAGAGATCATCTCCATAGGGCGAGGTCTCGATGAAAGGCAGCATGCATACGAAAGAGGTAAAAGCACGGTCACTGCTGTACATGCGCTGGCTACAAAGATAGAGTATCAGTGGTGTCTTGTGGTTGTTTTGGGTACCTTCTTGGATATTGGAGGCGCCTTTGACAATACCAATTTACGAGGATTTAGCAGAACTTTTAAGCGTTTTTCCGTTAGTGATTGCTTACAAAAGTGGCTAGGATGCCTCTTTATGGAACGAGTGGTCACTGCTTCACTTGTTAATAACAGCTTTAGAGTAGACGTTAGTTCTATCCCTGTTGTTGTGGACAATGGTAGTTGACAAGTTGCTGGAGCTGCTAAACACTAGGGATGTTTACGCGCACGCTTACTCTGATGACATAGTCATTGTAACCTACGCTCAGCGACAAGACGTGGCTGCTAAAATAATGGCTATAGCCATTGGTAAATCTGAAAGGTGGTGCAAACCGAATCGCTTGCAGGTCAATGGGCTAAGAGTAGCATGGTGTTGTTTAGCAGAAGAATCCAAGCTCATATGGACGGGTTCAACATCTTTGACAGGACCATCCCGGTTGTTTTTTACACCAGGTATATACCTGGGATTTGTTATCGATTCATAGTTGTATTGGCGTGAACATATAGACTACTGCTGTATGAAGGCCACCAGAGCACTAATGGCTTATCATTCTGCAGTTGGAAATGCTGGGGACTCAGGCTGATATTTGTCTTATGGATTCACAACATGGTAGTATTGCCAGTGCTATGGATCCATAGTTTGGTGGCATAGGGTAAGAATTGCCTAATGTAGAGCCACTCTGTCCATCTTTCCAAAAGTTAGTAACAAGTGGTCGCGAAATCTTGTCAGAAAGACGGAAGCTGAGCAGAGTTCAGCATCTGGCATGCCTTATGGCAACGGGTGGTATGTCTTCCACAACTGCGTTTGATACGAAAATCGTACCCGGACTGAAAGAGCTATATCTAGTTATAGAAGAGGCTGCAAAGAGAGATTACTGTCGAGTAAGGATTGTAGGCCTATGGAAATCCATGGACCTTAATAGAGGACACCTAACGCTTCAGACATGTGTTCCCGACGAGGTTGTCTCGAGGCCACATGATATCATCACTGGCCTAGTAGGTGATAGACCGCAATGGAAGGTTCATCACCCTCATAGGTCTAGCTGGCAGGATTGGTTTGATCGCACCGTCGACAGGAATAGCATAGTTTGCTACACGGACGGTTCTTTGATAGTACAAGGCGCGACAGTTAGACATCGGGAGTTATTTGCACCTCTTGTGAGGCTATGCATTGTTTTCCAGGCAGAAGTGTTTGCAATTATAATGTGCATAACATAACTTGTACAGATTAAGATAAAAGGGAAACAGATATGGATATTCTCTGATAGCATGGCTACGATCCAAGCAAAACATCTATTACGTTAAATCCAAGATAGTTGATAAGTGTAAGAGACGCATCGATGAGTTAGCCAGGCTGGGCATTCTAAACGTTGCCCGGATTCCGGGCCACAGCTGTATAGAAGGTAATGAATGAGCAGATAGGTTGGCGAGTAAGTCGTCCAAGACTGTCTATTGTGGGCCAGAGCCTTTGTTACCGTTCCTAGTTGCCATACTAAGAGTTATCTCAAGGATACAAGTCAGGCCAGAGAGGAGGAAGGACTCATGGAGGCACGGTGGGTTGAGCTTAGCACTTGTGGAGCCACTCGGTCCATCTTTCCAAAAGTTACTAGCAAGTGGTCGCGAAATCTTGTCAGAATGACAAAATTCAGGCTTAGATTATGCGTTCAAGCGATTACGTGACACAATTGCCTAAATGATTACTGCCGTAAGATGCGATTAATAGCAGATGGAAAATGCAAAACATGTGGCACTCCAGAAACGATGGAACACTATATATATTTACGTTTGCAGGGCATGGAAGGAAATTAAGCGAATATACGTATATGGGGAGGAAGTTACTAGCTGCGAGGAAGTCAGGGCAGGAAGTATTTTAAGCTACTCCGCTTTCTACTAGAAACAGGGAGGCTTTGCCAGCAAGTACTTCTTGCGTAGGACGCTCATTCGGTTTCAGATAGTGTAATGGGTACCTCACTTTTGTTGCCTAACACAATGCTTAGCATTATCACCTGTTTTCTATCTTTTCTTTCTTCTTCCTTTCTAGGGTTCACGATTTAATACGTCCCGAAAATGAATATTACTGAACACGAATAAAAATTATTTTAAATTGAACAAGGTAGCGTAAACGGGTCACTCTATCCCGAAATTATCAAATATGGTAAACAGATTAGATCATGTGAAGTGAAGTTAAGGGCTTCGGCCCGTCGTATTTGGGGTTCACGACTTAATACGACCCCTGGTTCTACAAGAGAGAATTTGTTTTATATTGAAATACATTGTAAGAATATGTATTATGTAACTGTTCTAGTCTCTAACGATTCTTTATGCTCCCTGATCAGGAATCTTTACAGTTTTCATAATAAAGTAGTCGTATTAGTAGCCGACTTCAATTATAAAGACATTGACTGGACCAACTAAGCTTGGTTGAATGCATGCGATTAGTTCGTTACAGCTCCTGCTGACGCTGGTTTACTGCAACATGTGATTATCTTCACAATTAAGTAAAAAATCGAAGAAAAATAACTTTTAACTGTGAAAATTTCTTGCAACGTTTCTGACGCAATGTTAACAATTTAAACAAGCAACTTATTAATTAAAAAGTACTAAATTTTTCGTGTATGTAGAGTGCGATGGCTCCGTTTCCACCGAGGACGTCTAAAGTTCATTCTCTTGGCAAAACCCTGCGCCCAAGTGCCTAGCGAGGAGCTCTGCGATTCATGTTCCTTCCGGGCAAAATTTTCAGCGAATGTAGTAGCTATAAATACATAAGGTGTCCGAGAAGTAAGGAAAATAATATTTCGGCGCTTCACGGTATCAGAGCCACAATGATACATGAACAAAATTTATATTGCAAGTAATACTAGCATAAACTTAAAAATTAACAAAGTACCTTGGCATCACGGCAACAGCTGGGTTCCTCCAACCTACATTATTTCTTCAAGACTAAACTAACCACTTCGGTAAACTATATGAAACAGCTCGGTGTCAAAATCAGATCTTCTACAATGAAGTTCTTAAGCTGTTCCACAGCGATAGGCTTCGTTCCGTAAAGTTTCTCCTCCATGACACTTTACAGAAACCAGTCCGGATGCGTTAGATTTGGGGAACGGAAAGGCGCTCAAAGGATACTTGTCGCCCGATCCAACGGTTCTGAAAATTAACATCCAACCAATCTCCCACTGAATTGGCGCCGTCCTGCTGGGTTAAAACTTTGTCGCAATCGTCCAGCGGTTGAAATTGGGACTAAAATTATCTTCAGCATTCGCAATACCCTTAACCTGTTAAATTTTCGTCGATAATGAAAGGTGAAACAAAGCCTCCAGAGTGAACGACCGTCCAAAAAATCACTACATGCGTGTGGGAGAGGCGTTCAATTGCCTTATCAGATTTTCCTTCGCCCAGTAAAACCATTTATCTCGATTTAAATGACGATTGAGCTTAAATGAACTTTCATCGGACCAAATAACTGCAGCACCCAATTCATAGTCATCACGAAAGGTAACCAAATCATCGTCCAGTTTCGCCAACTATTCTGCAGCTAACTCCATCCGGCGGTCAAAATCATCTCCGTTTATTTGATGTTTTAATTTCGGCCAGAATGGCTTCAGCCCTAGCCCCTTTACAATTTGATGAGCAGCCATCTTCAAAAACCCAAATTCCACTAATTGACTTGCCGTGTAATTTGAGAAGTTTGTGCGAGGCAAAAGCAATTTTGTCATCTCAAGTGACTGTACGTGAGTGACCAGGTTTATACAAGCCCAATACTGATCTAGTAGCGTCGAATTATAGATTAAGAGCAAGAATACATTTGGTGCTCGGGGCTGGAAAAGATGAATAATGGCGCCATCAGCGAATAATTACTTACGTATAGAATAATTTCAGTTAGTCTTACTGTCGTAATTCTGTCGCTAAGCGAAAGGCGCGAATTAGCCATATAGTTAATAATATCTAAGTATAATACTTGCCTAAAAGCAAATATATATGTATATAACGATATTACGATATCAATGTTATATTTTATTTGAGTGGGGGTCGTGGTGGGATGGAGAATTCCTTATGACGGCTATCGGATATTAAAGGGGGACGGGAATCGTCACCGAAGATTGTGAAGTTCGAGGTGTGGCCAGTAGAATGCCTGTGGAAAACACAGTGGCCCGTATTTTCTGCCCGCGTCCCGATTCTTTATGAGGCGATGCGATACGACTAAGCGTTGCGTGGTACTAGCTCTATTCACCCTTGATTAGGCTAGTTGTTAACCACAGTCGTAGGTAAAATGTTTATTCAATTAGTTAGCATACAGATAGGGCACAGTTCTTTAGTACCACCTTTCGTTTCAGCGGTAATTTTAGTCCTATTTCGATATGACCACTCAATACTCTACCTCTACACGAATAGCGCTTTTCTTATTCTTTATTAGCCTTTAGGTTTAAGTTATTTATAATTCTATTACTCCTCTTGTGAGGTTGATGCAATCGCCCCCAGTCAGCTGACAACTGCACGAGTATTTGATTACATGAACCTAAACCAATTTACGCTTAGACGAGTCCCTATTTATAGCAGTGGCCCCCGGTCGGCTGGCGTACTGCGTTAAATTTGAGTGATACCGGTTACTTTTTAGGTTAGTTATTACTTTACTAAAGCTTCTTGTTAAATTATAAAAGCGCCCCTGGTGGGCTGACACCTGTACAATTATTTAAGTATATACTTCAACCTAGGCCTTAGATTTACGCTACCTTGTTCAATTTAAAATAATTTTTATTCGTGTTCAGTAATACATTCGGGACGTATTAAATCGTGAACCCTAGAAAGGAAGAAGAAGAAGATAGAAAACAGGTGATAATGCTAAGCATTGTGTTAGGCAACAAAAGTGAGGTACCCATTACACTATCTGAAACCGAATGAGCGTCCTACGCAAGAAGTACTTGCTGGCAAAGCCTCCCTGTTTCTAAGTAGAAAGCGGAGTAGCTTAAAATACTCCTGCCCTGACTTCCTCGCAGCTAGTAACTCCTACCCATATACGTATCCTAGCTTAATTTCCTTCCATGCCCTGCAAACGTAAATATATATAGTGTTCCATCGTTTCTGGAGTGCCACATGTTTTGCATTTTCCATCTGCTATTAATCGCATCTTACGGCAGTAATACATTTTAGGCAATTGTGTCACGTAATCGCTTGAACGCATAATCTAAGCCTGAATTTTGTCATTCTGACAAGATTTCGCGACCACTTGCTAGTAACTTTTGGAAAGATGGACCGAGTGGCTCCACAAGTGCTAAGCTCAACCCACCGTGCCTCCATGAGTCCTTCCTCCTCTCTGGCCTGACTTGTATCCTTGAGATAACTCTTAGTATGGCAACTAGGATGTGGTAATACAGGCTCTGGCCCACAAAAGAAAGTCCTGGACCACTTTTTCGCCAACCTATCTGCTCTTTCACTACATTTTATACCGCTATGGCCCGGAATCCAGGCAACGTGTACAATGCCCAGCCTGGCTAACACATCGATGCGTCTCTTACACTCATCAACTATCTTGGATTTAACGTAATAGCTGTTTGTTGCTTGGATCGTAGCCATGCTATCAGAGAATATCCATATCTGTTTCCCTTTTATCTTAATATCTACAAGTTATGTTATGCACATTTATAATTGCAAACACTTCTGCCTGTGAAAAACAATGCATAGAAAAAAAAGAGGTCCGAAATAGGGTCCCGATGTTTGACTATTTTCACACCTTGTCCTCTGATCAAACCGTGCATATGGCAAACTATGCTATTTCCTGTCGACACGATAATCGAACCAATCCTGCCACCTAGACCTATGGGGGGTGATTCAACCTTCGTCCCCGTCTCTAGCCTACCTAGGCCAGGTGATGATATCATGTGGCTCGAGACAACCTAGTCAGGAACACAGTGTCTCGACTCGTTAGGTGTCCTCTATTAAGGTCCATGGATTTCGTAAGACCTACAATCCTTACTCGACAGTAATCTCTCTTTGCAGCCTCTTATAACTAGATATAGCTCTTTCAGTCCGGGTCAAGTTTTCATATAGAACGCAGTTGTGGAAGACATACCAGCCGTTGCCATAAGGCGGGATGTGAACTTGTCTCCGCTTTCCGTCTTTCTGACAAGATTTCGCGACCACTGTACTAACTTTTTTGGAAAGATGGACAGAGTGGCTCTACATTAGGCAATTCTTACCCTACTGCCACCAAATATATAGATCCATCGCACTGGCAATCTACCATTTGTCATAACAAATATCAGCCTCGTCCCAGCATTTCCAACTGCAGAATCAATCACATTTAGTGCTCTGGTGGCTCTCATTGCACAGTAGTCTCGTATGTTCACGCAAATACAACTATGAATCGAAATAACAAGGATATATACCTGATCCTAGCGACCCGGGATGGTCCCTCAAAAAATGTGAAACCCGCTCCATACTAACTTGGAATTCTGTGCTAAACGACGCCATGCTACTCTAGCCCATTAGGCCTGCCGACAAACTCAGTTTGCACCACCTTTCAGATTACAATGCAGCTATAGGCCATTATTTAGCGGCCCACATCTTGTGCACTGACGTAGGCTTAGAATGACTATGTAGATCATAGGAGTGTGAGCGTGCGCGTGAGTTCCCCTAGTGTTTCACAGCTCCAGCAACTTGTCAAATTCAGTTGTCCCCACAACAACAGGGATGGAGCGCAACGTCTACTCTTAAAGCTGTTATTAACAAGTGAAGCTCATGGCGTAGTTTCCATAAAGAGGCATCCTCCACCGCTTTTTGTAGGGCCCGATCACTAACGGAAAAAACGCTTAAAAGTTATACCTACTAAATCCTCCGTAAATTGGTATTGTCGAAGGCGCCTCCAATAGTGGGAGGTACCCAAAACGAACCACGAGCGCCCCACTGATCTCTCTGTTTGCGGCCGGGCGGCGCGTGTACAGCAGGGTGAGGCCCGTACTTTTACCTCTTTTCGTATGCATGGCTGTTTCATCAACCTCCCACCCTTATGAAAATGATCTCTCTCTGAAATGGCGGTCTCGTAGCTATTTCGGTCCCCTTTCAAGCCGGAAGGAAGCCTCCCATATGATTTGAAAGACGTCGCCTTTAAATAAAATGATTCTGATAGAAAACGGGCCCGAACCCCTTAATTTTCGCTTCGGCATGAGCTCATTGCTCTCTTATTATTTGATAATTTTGGGATAGAGCATGTTTTTACCATACCTTGTTTAAATTAGAAAAATGATTTATATCCCATATTCATGAATTTCATTTTTCGGGAGCCGACTCTATTTCCTAGAGACGAGCGTGGCGCGTGAGCAAACAAGTTTGTATTGTGAGAGTCTTTTAGGTGCTTCAGCTTTATGTTTAGGATAATTTGTGTATAATCTGTGTCAAGCATTCCTTGAGTGCTATGCTGTTTAGATTGCTCAATTATGAATGCATATACAAAATTATATGTACCTATTGTGTATATATATGTATATAACTATACGAGATGCGTGATTACATATCATAAATATGTTTATAAATTTATTAATTGGAACTTAGGGTCCCATCATGTGGCAGATCTTGTGTGCAAATGTTTGTGTGTGTGTATGTGCACCTAATTATTTAGCTTGTCTGGAATTTTTATACAGGCACAGAAATTTTAAGACATATCTAATTTTTAGGGAGTTTTTTAGGGAAATTTATCAGAAATTAACAGAGTTTTTATGGGAGTATGGGACATAAGTTGGAAAAGGAATTTCGTGAGTAAGGGTTGGGTGCCTTAAGTTAAGATATTACGTTAAGCAAATATATATTATCTGCTGGATTTTCGATTAAAATTTTAAAAATTGTTTATACTTAATTTAGGGGAAAATATGAGTAAAAACGTATTCTTTTTCACGACTGATTTCACGTAGTTTTAAGGGGAATTGGAAAATTTAATTGGAACCAGGGGTTTTGAAAAATTTGAAAACTTACTACGTAATTTCAATACGTTTTTGAGGAATATACAAGGAGTATAACAGTAATTAAGAACTCATCGGGTTATTTTGAGCGGTTCGTGGGTTAGATCATTGCCTCCGTCGGCCTCAGAAGCTGCGCAATTGAGGTGGGTACGGGTTCATGTGTTTACTGTTTCATATGTTATTGTTCGTCAAGTCTCTATTGTCTCGCAGCCCATATCGTACAAATACGCCACCCGTTCTCCCGGAAATTTCAGATTAAAAGGAAGCAAAGAATGAGTACCGTGGCGGTCGACTCAAGCCGTTTATGTATAGTTTTTACAGGCATGGAAACACGGACGCCGACTCGAAATTTGAAGCCGAATATTTTCGTTTAGGTCAGGAAAACCGAATTTGGTCATAGTTACCTAGCCAGATTGAAACTTTTTCTAGCTGTTGCAATATCCGGTTTCTTCTCGTGTTTGCAATATCGGTTTCGTGTTTGTTTGCCAGAAATACTGATCCCTATATTGTGGATATGTCTCGCCTCATACCGATAATGGCCACGCTTTACTAATATCTTTTTAGTTTAACTCATTTTATTATATGTTTTTTTGTAGTCGGAGTCTGCGGGGTTAAGTTGGCTTCTCGATAGCGAGGGTTTAATAGGGCAGGTTGTGATATGCAAGCTTGTGGAGCGATATTTTATATACATAGCTCATTCTGCGCGGCAAAAGGTGAAACGGAGAAGCAGCGTGGTTTAATTTCATCTGGTACCCCGGTTTATATAATGACTTGTAACAAGTTTGTGTTTGATCTATACACTCAACCCCTTTTAATATTGAAACCAGTTGAGAATCCTAAAAGATTGTTTGACCCTAAACCCTTTCAAAACTGAAAACGCATCTCACAATTTCAGAAAAATAGTCCAAATAATCGCTTACTGAGGACAATAATAAACATTTTGGTACACAATCACTATAACAAATTACTGGATAAAGACTACTATTTTGGCAAAACTGTAGGCTAGGCTTAAAAACTATTGAAAACCTATGAAAAGGCATAGTGAACGTGGTGCTCTAAAACCAAATGACCTAGACCTATATAGACTGTACCCTGATGCTCTATACGCAATACATAACCAAAAAAAAATGAAAACGCACTACATTTTGGAAATTGAGATTTCAGTAAAATATAAAATTTCTTAGAAAACACATAAAAGATATAATATATCGTCTACAGTTGGATTCTGAGTCATAAGGCAAAAGCATCCAAAACCATGTTTGATAACCTAACAGACACTCAAAATGTAAGGCAAAACATAAATTAAAAACACGCACTAAAAATTCAAAATCAATATTTCTGGCGAAAATTCAACGAACCATATTGCAGGCTCACCGTGGCCTACAGAGTACGCCACAAAAAATTCCATCGCCCATCAAAATAGATCTCAAATCATATCGTCTTCATTTTCGATGCGAAACCTCGACATGGGCTGTGAAATACCTGCACTGTAGTCATGTTTGGAACAGAACTAAAAACACGTGTTTTGCTATTTTGACGTCAAATATAGGGTCAAACATTTGTGAAACTAAAGGTAACATCTTTATCACATTTGGTATCCAAAAATTCATCCACCCAAAATAGTTATTAATCGACAGCGACAGACAAGTAAAAGAAATTTCACAATTTTTCTCCGCCTTGGTAAAAATCCGCTCGCTCAATTGTCATTTGGTATGACAGTATATACATTATAAAATATTAATAATTATATTTATTTATGTGTCGTTTATGAGTGTCTCCGTTTATAACTTGATTGAGGGTTAAGAATAAGAATATTTTTGGGGTTGAAATAATTGGAAATTTAAGCGGAAATCTATGTTCTGTCAGTTCCCTTTCTCCCTATAACAAAAACTCGTCTATATACATCGACATATACTCAGCACTATAACTATTTATTTCAATTTTTATTCCTTATCTTGTTCATTAGTTGTAAAATTGAAAGCGGGCGAATCTATGCTATTTTCATTCCTATTTAACTGCACATTGTTGGTGTTGTTTTAGGAAAATTCATTGGTATTAACGTATGAATCACTGCTGCTAGATTTTGTTGTGCCATATGTGGTTTTGGAACGATATATTCAGAACGGCAGCCGAGATGGTAATTTTGAGTATGATATAGTGCATAACGTTTATTGTAGTAGTGTTTAATGATACTGCATTGAACAGCGTATTGCTGATCCGCATATCAACAAATTGAGAGAAGATGTGTACTTGACTGCTTTTGCCATATTATAAGGTACAACTTACAGGCTTGTGTAAGTTATGATATCAAAATGTTATCCCATCGTTATTACAGCTTAATACCTACTAGTCATAGGTGCATACCAGAAGGTTTATGTAATTACGTATATTCATTCTGCGTGACTAACCAGGATTACCTAAATTCATAGTTACATCATTTTGAGATACGTATAATATAAATTGTTTTTAATTTTTAATGTGCGAAAAGCTGTTGTTGAATAGCATCTGACCACCGGCACAATCTAATATGGGGTTTGGCGTAATTTCCTAATACGGCGTTATACTTATTGATTGTATCTATGAGTGATAGGAAAACAATGTTGTACCCCCTGCCATTTGTGCCTAGCAAATTTCGGCGCATTGCAATGATGGATTGTTAGGTGACCTTATAGCCGGCTGGCATAATAAAGGCGTTGTCTGACCACGATAGCTTTAAAAAATGGGGACAGGTATAAACTCTCCTACTAATTCGTGTCCCCCCAGTAAATTTTGGACTCCCTCACCTTAGGTTTCAGGTACCCCTTCGCCCCACTAGGGAGTCCAAATTTTTTGTCTCATGGGCTAAAAATATGAATTTTTCCCCTATTTTGTTTAAAAAATTCCTAGAACTCCCCCTACTGTGCTAAAATCACTAACATTTCTGCCTAGGTGGGGCGGGTCCCGTTCATTTTGCTAGCGCGCGAACAGTGGGATCCCCCCTCACGTTGTGGTCCCCCATTTGAACTGCGGGTACTCCTCAGTCGTGCCGTAGATTAGTTTTTGGTAGTTTGGTGGGGTTAAATAGACATTTCATTTTCTTAGGTAACTTAAACTAAACAATCCGTTATTATTAGGATTGCTTCAATAATTTTTAGGAAACCCAGAAGCCCGCGCCTCAGTTTTGAAATTCTAAAATAATTCATTATATTTGGTTAATTAGCATTAACAGTTTATCTAACACGTTATCTATGTAGGAAAAGCTCAAAGTCTTGTTGCTAAAATTTCACTCTTTGCGCTGAGCTATGTTAATTTTGTCTTGTACGCTCAAGGTTGGACTCACAGATCGTCAAATTTAGAATATAATATATGTAACAGATCCATGTGTACAAATAGTTACGAGATGGGTTAATGACGCGAACTGGTATCCCGGAGCATTTATGAATTTGATTACGTATATTCTCCCGAAATCGAGCCCCAGTGACAATGGCTGCAGTAACCCGAAAGTATCCGCTCGGCCTCGTATGTATGTAGCCCTCACTATATACTGTAATCGGAAACAAACAAGACCATCTATATATACGTATACTATCAGGAGGTAACCCGGAGAATTCCGGTTCCGGCGAAAATCGTGTTCCGGTTGCGGTTCCGGCAAAAGGCAAAAACCATACCGGAACCGGAATTCCGGTTTAAAAATTTTGTTTGAAATTTTCCACGTTTTTTGCTTCATCCTGTAATCCAAACATATGTAATATATATTATACAATGATCAAGCTCCAATACAACCAAGCAAAAGAAAAGATTAACTAACCAGTTTGCCGTGTGAAACGTAAGTAGGACACATAATTTGAGCAGGAATTTTTCATAATAACCTGCAGGAGTTTGTTAAATCAAAACCAGGTCGATGCTTGTAGCAGCTGTTTTACACATCCAGAAGTCTGTGGGATACGTTTGAATTAAATAGGTCCAACTCGGTAACAAAGTATGGCTTACGCAGAAGTACTTAGCGTATGCTTGGCTAACATAAATTGCGTCAAGCACCCGCCAGTGCGCTTGTAAACTTGGTAAAACAGTCTAAATTGAAGTAGACTAACGTTATCTGCAACGCAGCTAGAAACCGCTTTCTTGGCAATGAACTGTATTTATTGAAACTGTGCGAGCAGCATCACAGTGTGTCTCATTTATAGCATTCTGATTAGAAAGTTATCATCATTATGATCTACCTGACGGGCACTGTTTGTCCAACGCTAGCGTAAACAGTGTCTCTGACCACTGATCAAAAAATTACCTTCTGTCTATTATTTTCTCTTAGAATCATATAAACCCATAATTTTAAGTTTCCTACAGAAGAACATGCAACAAACGTATGTGTAGTAAAGGGAGGCGACTGGAGACTGAGCGAAAGTGTGTATTCTACTCTCCAAGGTTGTAAGCACATTCGATTTGACAAAGTATACGCAATGGTGTATAGTGGAAGACATTTTTTGCTCTGAATGTCCAAAAACCGACATATTTGATCGATAAATTATAAACATTATTAGCTTCCTCCGACTCTTTAAAGTTTCAGATACGCAATAATACCATCGCAATACATTAAGTTTAATGTAAAAGTTATTTTTAATGCATTTTAAATCCACTATACCTTCATTTCTTCCATCATCTGTTTTACTATATAAATTTCGAAGACCAGGTTCCGGTCCCGTATCCGGTTTAAATGGACGGTTCCGGTTTCGGTAAATTTCGGTTCCGGTTATTCAATTTTGATTAGATATTTGGGATTCCGGTTATTACCTGAAATTTGGCGGAACCAGACCAGGCAACCGGTGTAACCGTCCATTTAAACCAGAAGCGGAACCTGGTCTTCGAAATTTATATATAGTAAAACAGATGATGGAAGAAAAAATGAAGGTATAGTGGATTTAAAAATGCATTAAAAATAACTTTTACATTAAACTTAATGTTTTGCGATGGTATTATTGCCTTTCTGAAACTTTAAAGAGACTGAGGAAGCTAATAATGTTTATTTATCGATCAAATATGTCGATTTTTGGACACCCAAAGCAAAAAAATGTCTTCCACTATACACCATTGCGTATACTGCGTCAAATCGAATATGCTTACAAAGCTTGGAGCGTAGAATACACACTTTCGCTCTGTCTCCCCCAGTCGCCTCCCTTTACTACACATACGTTTGTTGCATGTTCTTTCTGTAGGACCTCAAAATTATTGGTATATATGATTCTAAGAGAAAATAATAGATAGAAGGTAATTTTCTGATCAGTGGTCAGGGACACTGTTTAGGCTAGCGTTGGACAACAGTGCGACGTTGCAATCGTAATGAGAATACGCAATTAACTTCTAATCGGATGTCTGGATCGGACGCGCTGTCAATATCTCGCAGCGCAACAAATACAAGTTCATTGCCGAGAAGCGTTTCTAGCTGCGTTGCAGATAATATTAGTTTATTGCAGTTTTGACTAGTTTACCAAGTTACAGTTTGGCGTAACTAATATTTGACGCAATTTTATATATTAGCCAAGAGCATACCTAAAGTACTTATGCATAGGCCATACTCTGTTACCGAGTTGAACCGATTTAATTCAAACGTATCCACAGACTTCTGGAATGACTGCTACAAGCCATCAACCTGGCTTAAAGTTGAACTCCTAGGTTTGTATGAAAATTCCTGTTGTATATACCCTACTTACATTTTCGCACACGGCAAATTGGTTAGTTAATCTTTTCTTTTGCTTGCATTTGTTAAGTTGGAGCTTGATAGTTGTGATGTCTGCGCTATGCAGGATGAAGCAAAGCA
>JASANE010003056.1:0-49966 GCA_030248225.1 Trileptium ribeirensis
ACAAACTGCACCGTTTTATACAAAATAAACTGCACCTTTTTTTATACAAAAATATTAACGTAAACCACACGGTCAATATTTTCCTGCAGAATGTCTGCTGATGCGAAGCGACCCTTGTACGTGACCAGCTCTATCCGACGTATCCCAGTCCAATTTTGGGTGTAGTTGTCCTAAAGTATCCGTGGCAGGGTCGGAACGACCCTGTTACATATATTTCGACATAATAGCAGTGATGGATAGTGAGTATGAAAGCTCTGACGATAACGGTATTGAACAACATTGTGCAATGAGTTCAAGCAAATTTAAAATAAATATTTTTGAATCGACTGACGATGAATCCAGCTATGAACATGAAAGTGTTAAGGAATCGTCCGATGATAGCGAGCATAGTGACAACAGCTCTTCATCTGATAGCGATGCCGATGGAGACCAACGTCCCGTGGAAGAGGAAGAAACACCGGAATACAACCAGAAAACGATTTGGGCAGACATAGAAGTCTCCACGACACTACCCCGATTCGATGGCAAATCAGGAATTCAAATAGACATCGAAGGCAGCGGGACTGGGAAGAAATTGCTTCTCATCGATTGCTTCAAGACTTTAGTGGATGATGAGATTATTGAGTTATTGGTGCGAGAAACTAATGGTTATGCGAGTGACTATCGCGCACAACTTACTTTCTCTAAACAAAACAATTTCGAGAAGACTTGGCGGCCAACAAATTCCGAGGAAATGTAAAAGTTTCTGGGACGCCTAGCTTATATGGGGTTGGCACGACTACCCACTATGCGTGACTATTGGTCGAAAAAGACACTGTATCAAATGTCCATGCTTCCAAATGTTATGCCTCGAGTGAGATTCGAAAAATTGCTGAAATTTTTCCATTTTTCACATGACGACTTCAAGGCGAAAGACGACAAACTGCACAGAATTGAACCGCTCATCAATGCTTTGGTGCAAAAGTACCAAGAATCGTATTGGCCTGACGAGTCGTTTGTAATTGACGAAATCATGGTCGGTTGGCGGGGTAGGCTTGGCTTTCGGCAGTATATACCTGGCAAAAAGCATAAATACGGAATAAAGATATACAAAATTTGCTGTGAGAATGGATATACATGGAACATAGACATTTACAAGGGTAAAGAAAAAAATCGGGCGCAAGGAATTCCCCATTCAACGGCAGTTGCTTTACGGCTCAGCGAAGATTTACTGGACGAAGGACGCACTTACTACATGGATAATTTTTATAGCAGTGTGCCGTTGGCCGAACATTTATTGGGGCGAGACACATACATGTGTGGCACGTTACGGTCCAATCGGAAATGTACACCAAAAGGCGTCGCGTTGAAAAAACTAAGTGCCGGTCAAGCTTATGGAAAGCAGAGTATTGCATCGTTTCGACTAAGCGACGAAGAATATGGTGGAAATATTAAAGTGATTAAGTGGCACGACAGACGAGACGTACTCATGTGCACAACACGACCAGATCACGACGCACGTGTTCAGGCAACTGGCAAGCAAAATTGGAAAGGAGAAGAAGTCAAAAAGCCGCTTGCAGCCATGGATTACAATAAAGCTAAGAAAGGAGTGGACTTGTCTGACCAGCTTGCAGCATATCATACACATGTCCGCAAGACTTTAAAATGGTATCGCAAGTTGGGAATAAGCTTTCTGTGCGAGACAACTGTGGTGAATGCCAGTATACTTTATAACGCGTTACTACCTACTAAGAAGCGGTCAATGGTCGAGTTCCGCGAAAAACTTGTATTTTCCTTGCTGACCGGAAAGGAAGTGGACGAAAAGGTTACCAAAGGCCCCCGAGCATTCCACACTAAAAAAACTGGAAGCAGGTCCAAGTGTGTCAATGGCGTCTTCCGCAGGCAGCATTCGAACTCGAAAGAGCATCGTTGAATCGTATCGGGCAGTAAAAGGGCACAAAATGTTGCGACAGCAAAAATCGGACGAAGGGAATAAAGATATTCGCCGGCATTGCAGGCTATGCTATCAGAAGGTCAGAAAAGAGAACGCGGCAATGAAACAAAACGAAATACTGAAGCGTGTTCCTAAGGTCGTTACATATTGCGAAAGTTGCGACAATCAGCCGTTTATGTGTATAACATGTTTTAACGGGCATTTCGTTGAGTAGGTTATGTTGCAAATTTTAATAGTTGTTGGGCCACTCAGTGCGGCGAGATTGGGGGGCGGTAGCCCCCGACTTAGGCTTAGTAAGTGTGTTGTATAAGGTGCGATGCTTAAGCTAAGGCTTAGGTTTAGCCGCAGCGTATGGAGAACGAAGTACCTATGATAACGTCACGCCCCTAATCTTGACTTTGGCCAACAGTGGCATAACCAGCACTGTTCATCTTACTTTGTTCTGGGATAAAATGGAGGCTTTTAATTTGCATTAGTGGCAATGTAATGTAAAATCGCTA
This sequence comes from Trileptium ribeirensis, assembly GCA_030248225.1. NCBI lineage: Eukaryota > Metazoa > Nematoda > Enoplea > Enoplida > Thoracostomopsidae > Trileptium > Trileptium ribeirensis. The sequence goes on from JASANE010003056.1 coordinate 2,434, forward strand.
TTTTTTCAATATATTTCAACTATGAACAATACGGAAAACTGCAGTTTATCCAACTACATTTAGTTTTCACTTCTCGTATTTAGTTTGCTTTGTTATCAATAAAATCTTTCCTCGAAATGGTTTATTGACTTTACAATTTTTGGTAATAGTGGTCAAACTTACCCATACGTGGGTAACAGGAGCTGATATTTCAGGAGTACTTTATTCGTTGACTGGTAGAAAATTGTTATCCACCGGTGGGTAACACCTGCATGTGGAGAAATTTTAAACTATTTTCATCGCCAACAGGTGAAATAACAACGTATTTTCGCCGTCATTATGCGAATAGACCTAAACTAAAATCATATACGATTACCCACCAGTGGGTAACAATGGCAAGCATGCGCCTCAGTGGTTACCCATATATGGGTAACATTGTCACGAACGTGTTAAGAGATAAAAGAATTTTTCTTATACTAATAGGTGGGATGATTCCAGGTGAAAGGTATCCCTTTTCAAAATGACCCAAAGCAATGACTAAATTATACATCCCTTCAATTTGTTCGTTCCACAGGAAAAACTCGATAACCACCTAACCAAATCAGTATTAAAATATAATTCGACATTTCCCAATTGAACCGATTGGTTCATTGCGAACCCCAAAGATGTAATTGAATTTCTGAACCCGTCTTGAACCTCTCCTAGTTTAGCCACTAATTCAGAAATAACATTAATTCTTTTATCCTCGTTTTGAAACCCTTTAGATACTAATTTTGACAGGGAAATTAATCGGTTATTAACTCGAACTTCTTTGGTTGATACCCCAGTTACTCTAGTATTTAGTGTATAAAGGGCTCTTCGAACTTTAGAAGCCTCAGCCCCCGCACCGAGGTTACAGCCTCCAAAAATAGATTCTATAAAACAGGCAAAACCACTAAATATGCCCCTTTTATTTCGACGCCCACTTTTATTTGGTTTTATTAAAAACGTCAAATTTTCTTCAAGGGTTTCCAATTTACCTTTAGCTCGTTTATACGTTGAAATAAAGGCCGTGTTCATGTCCACAAACATGTCACAAAATTGCCTTAAGAGAAAGCCTATAGGGTCCTAATTGTTTTTGTGGCCCACATTAGAACATGAAGGCGAGAGTTTCGGGTTTTGAATACTAAGTTTTAACGGGATTACTATGTGATGTTCAATAAAGTCTTGAGCATTATCTAATATCCCCTCCCGCCTAAAAACTATTGAGAAATGTTTATTAATTTTGACAATAGAGTTGGGTTGTTGGGTTTCACCATGGCCTTCAACGCCAGTGATGCAGAATAGTAAGATACAACAAAATATAAAATACTTACCAAGTGCAGATCCCTTCCTTAACATAAAACTTCGGTTACTTTTTCCGCAATCTACCTTCCCATTCGGTACCCATACCTCGAACATCCTCGAATTGAACGTTTATTTCAGATATATCCTCGTCTGTTTGTTGTCCGTCCACGCAATTTGGGGAGACGTTACTTTCCACAAAATTTTTACCTGAAACAGTATTATCGGAGTTAGATGATACTTGTATATCTCCGTCGTCTCCTTTTCCAGATCTTAGGTTTTCAAAATTTTGGATACACTCGACCTCGTCTGTGCCATTTCTATCTTCTACGGTAAGGGAGGGCTTTTCATCCCCAAAACATGCTTTACAAAAATTCATATGCAAAATTTTGTCCGGTTTGGTACCCTTACACGGCCGGATACGAACATTCACGTCACTTATAAATTCTATGACTCGATAAAGGCCATGACAGAGATGGCATAGCTTAGGTGTTTTTCCCTTTTTCACTGCTGGACGATAGTACCATATCCGTTGATCTACTTAAAGTTTATGGTCCGTTGCGGACTTATTATAATGTTCGCGATGCTTTCTTTGAGCACTTTCAATATTTTCAGCGGCCAGTTTTCGCGCAATTTCAAAACCCGTTACAAGTGTTTCTCGATAACCCTCAAGGGTGTCGATTTGTAACAAATTGCAGGATCCTAGCCCTACTTCAACACCAAAACGCGGGTCTCTACCGTAGAGTAAGAAGAAGGGGATCTCTTTCGTGGACTCATGTACCGCGGTGCGATAAGCAAATAGAATAAAGTTTAAATACTTGTCCCAATCCGTGTGAGCTGTATTAACATAGTGAGAAAGCATGGTAATCAAAGTTTTGTTTAGCCGCTCACACTGACCATCTGTAGAAGGTCTGTAGGGAGAAGTATTCAACTTTCGAGTGTCCGTAAAATGACATATCCACTTAACTAAGTCACTCATAAAATTTGAACCGCGGTCAGATAATAGTTTTGAAGGGGCACCATATCTGCACATAATTTCCTCCACTACTAGTCTAGCAATTGTCTCGCTTGTTATGTCTGAGACCGCGAAAGCCTCGGCCCACTTAGTTAAGTACTCAGTGAACACGACAATATGTTTATTTCCCTGTTCCGTTTGTTTTAGCGGGCCCACACAATCCACAGCCACAATATCAAAGGGTTTTGAGGAAATGGGTATTGAGTGGAGTGGAACTTTTAATTTCTTCCCCGGACCTTTTTTTGTAGCACAGAATACACATGTATAGCACCAATTTTTAATGTCGTTATACATAGAGTCCCAATAAAATCTTTCTCGAATTTTTGTAAACGTTCGATCAAACCCCAAATGGCCACCCCCAATTAGGTCGTCATGAAATGATTCCATAACTTCGGGACGTAGTACTTGTGGGACCACCACTTGGTAGCAAACCTTAGGTCTTCTATTCGATCTCTTGTCATGCCAGACATGGCGAAGTAGTCCCTCTAAAATTACAAAATCTACATACCTGTTCACATCCTCTTCCTTACCCCCATCCTCCATATGAATTTCCAGCCAATCAATAATTATTCGTAATTGGGCATCAGAACGTTGTAGGGTACGCATGTTTCTCTCCGTCACCAAGGGATCGGGACTACTTAAGGAATTATGACACGCGCCTGAAATATTAAATTCCGTTACATAACTAATATTTTCAACCTGAGGACAGCACAACTGGTCATCATCTTCAACCTTCTGGTTAGTATCTGAACAGGACATCACAGGGTTCCGAGATAGCGCGTCACTGTTCGCGGGAAATTTTCTGGGTCGATGTTGCACTTCAAAATCAAATTCTGATAGCAAAAGTGACCATCGTAAGAGCTACCATTTGTGTCCGAATAATTCATTAGCCACTTGAGAGCCGAATGGTCAGTTACTACTTTAAATTTTCTGCCAAGCAAGTAATGTCGAAAATATTTAATGACCCAGACTACTGCAAGACCTGCTTTCTCCGTTATAGCATAATTTTTCTCAGCAGGGACAAGGGTCCTAGACGCACACGCAACGACATGTTCCAATCCATTGTAGTCTTGAGACAATACTGCCCCGAGGCCTTCATTACAAGCATCGGTTATCAAAATAAATAATTTATCAAAGCTTGGCCTTTTTAAAATTGGTTCATTAGTGAGCTCACATTTTAAGTCCTCGAAAGCGTTTTGACACTCAGGGGTCCATACAAAAACAGTACTCTTTTTCAAGAGGTTATTCAGTGCAGAAGCCCTAAAGCAAAATTTTTTATAAATTTTCGGTAATATGATGCAAGTCATAAAAATCTTCTCACCTGTTTCACATTTTTTGGTGTAGCCACCTTGACTTTGTGTTTTCGGTGTCTCTTTTACCGCCTTGACTTTGTCTGGATCAGGCTCGATTCCGTCACCGGATACCACATGTCATAAAAACTTTACTTTAGTTCGACCAAAACTACACTTCTTAGGCTTTAGTTTCATGTTCCCTTCTTGAAGTCTTTCAAACACATCCGTTAAATCTTGAAGGTGTTGTTCGAAGGAAGGGGAAAATATTAATATGTCGTCTATATAGGATAGCACCTTGTCCTCTAGCCCAGCCAATAAGAATTTTATTGCTCGCATAAACGAGCTGGGAGCACATTTAAGTCCAAATGGCATTACGTTAAACTCAAACAATCCCGTATCGGTTATGAAGGCTGTCTTTTCTTTGTCGTTTTCTTCCAATTCCATCTGCCAGTAGCCGCTAGTCAGGTCCAAACTGGAGAAATATTTAGCACCGCCGAGTCTGTCTAGGCAGTCCTCGATTCGCGGAATGGGGAACACATCCGATTTAGTAACGGCATTTAACTTCTTATAGTCAACACAAAATCTGTTTGTACCGTCCTTTTTACGAACTATAACGACAGGAAAGGCCCAAGGAGACGCCGAATGTCTAATTATGTTATGTTTTTCCATGTTTTCCAGTTGTAATTTTACATCTTCCTTAGCCGCCTGTGGGATCCTATAGGGTCGCTGATATATAGGCGGACTGTCCCCACAATTAATAGAATGTTTAATAAATTTTAGTCTTCCCAAATCATAATCGGAAAAAGAGAATACATCACTCCAGGAATTTAAAAATTGGGACATTTTCTCTTTTTGATTCCCGGTTAATTCAGAATCCTCTAAGGATAGATTGGGGATTATGGTATTATCTACAACATTTGATTTTGGTGTCACAGTGCATAAGCTAGGGTTATCTTCAGGGATATTTTGGAAATTTTCGCCATTAACATTTGCTACGCGCTTTCCTTCACTGGATTTAGATTTCCACATTTTAATCGTTTGGTCCCCCACAATGCACTCCCCCTTTGCTACATTTAAAATACAATTGTATTTAATCATAAAGTCAATTCCAAGTATTATGTCGTAGGGGATATCCTTACTCAAAAATACAGATTGAACATACCCTTGACATCCGATTTGTATTTCTATGTCCAGAGCGCCGAGAAGTTCCAAGCCCTGGCCACTCACCGTCTTCGCCACTTGATTACCAGTGCCTGGCGTCCATGTAGAGTTAAAATTTTCTAAACGTGATGCTGTCTGAAACTTCAATAAACTTATGTTACACCCCGTATCACAAAGTATTTCTACTGGGATTTTTGCAAAAAGTTTTCACAAAATTAGAGGAATACGGTTCAGATCTGTATCCGTGAGGACGCTCTTTCCAGTATACACGCAGAAATTACCTGACCCTGATTCGCTAGTCGCACCATTGGCAAATTGGAAGTTGAGGCCGTTGGATTTTTGGGTACGTAGGCTAGATCTTATAATCATTAAAATCTTTCCTTGCCAGTTCCTACCAGGATGTTTTTTATATTCCACATACGTAAATCATGGGTTGTCAACCCGCATCCCCATATCGCGTTGACACTAGCTTCAGCAAGATACTCGTGACCAGTATCCAATAAGAATTTTCGTAACATAAAATTGTTATAAAATTTTACCATATTAGCATGAAACATAGTTTTGAAGGCAAGACCGGACGTTATCCACGCCTCCCTATTCTTACGAACGGTTTCCGAACTTTTTACGATACCCTTTTGTCTTTTAGGATCCTTCTCCGAGCACACCTGTGCAGCAGCATCAAAATCCTGGGCATAACAACATTGACAACATAAGTAATACTGCTCGGTACAATTAAACGACTTACCGTCGATATCCACTTGTGTTAGGAAATGATTAGATAGCACATTATGACCACCAAAAAATGCCAAAACGCCACCTGACTTTGCTAGAAATCGATTTTTCGAAGAACTACCTGAAATACTTGTATGAGGTTTCCACATATACACATTAGATACATCCTGACATACATCACTCAAGCAGATCTCTCCCGAAAAATATCTTGCATTGATAGAATTACTGGGTTCGATTTCTACTTCCTTTCTTACTTTTATCAGAGGATCCGGCTGTGTCGTATCCACCCCGGGCACCTGAGCCCGCGTGGGCTTGCTGAGGTCCTGTTCTTTAGCGACCAACTCCGAGGCCTGAAGAATGGGTGCTAGGGTCCATGATCCTGGCAGATGATACCATTCATGGCCACACTCTGCGCAGGCACCTGCTTGGGGAAGTCCAATTTCCTCCTCCAGACATGCATCCATCAAAACGATAACATCCGTTGAGTAGCACGACTAGCAATTGTAATCCTCTATGGCCCGCCGGTTTGTTGAAGGACACGGATGTCATCTTCCGACAATATATCTGACAACTTCACTTGCCATGGCTGGGCTTTTTCCGCGTTGTCCAATTGACCGTGTCCATGGGCGACAAGCATTTCGCCTACTCCGTGACGTAAGCCTATGGCCATGTCTACAGTGCAGCGGTCACCAATACCGCGCTCCACAACGTGTAGGAGTACGTCCTGGTTCACCATGCTCTGCAGAAAACTGAACGCGTAGAGCCCAAATAAAAAAACAATAAAAAAGAATCACATAACTTATTTTAATTTAAATCCACAGTTTAAAGTTAACGAAGCCATAGAGGCGGCAGAATATTATTCAATTCCACCTGGAAACATTGCGTGGGAGTGTTCACAAGCACCGGATGTCGAGGCATTTCAAATACCTCGTTAATATCGCAGAGGTTGTCCCTTCCTACGTCAACCAACCAAACTTTGTACTGCCGGCAGCCGGGAATGGAGGTAACCTCACCACGAAGAGCCTGACCTGCCATTACAACTATGACCCGTTTTTTATCCATATTTCTGACTCTTACAAAGTGATCAGTTCGTCAACCATTGGTAGGCAGGCGTTTATCATGTCCAAATAGCACCTTTCCCTAACTAAAGATACCCAGATGCATTTTGGGTCCTCCGCCGCCTCCACTATGTCCCGGTGTTTCAATCCGGGGCATATTACTCTGCGCTCCGGGTAACCGCGACGAGGAGCCCAACATGGACCGGGAGGTATACCTCCTTTCGCCGCACCTCGACCCGAAACCAGGGGGACTACCGATAAGTTGTCGTACATTTTTCTGTAATATAAAGTAAATGTGGTGAATTCAATGTTCTTAATTTGATTATTCAGTGATTCAGGTCAATGTAGTATAAAATTTCCTCATCATAAATTAAGTTATAAACACCGTATTTCCTGAAATTCATTAACGTGGCACCGTACGGGTACTCATAAATTTTGGTCGCATCATATAAATTTTCATCTATGTCTTGAATCAGGCACACTGGGCTGGATAGATTAATCTGGTTATCATAATATGTCATCTCTACAAATATATTATGATCCCGGTTGTCCGCCCCACGGTTTTGGAAATGGCACATCATAGCAGAGTGCGGTGGTTTGGGCGTGGTATCACCTTCCATAATCCTATTAGCTAACCTTTCGTTTTGTTCCCGAAGTCGTAAAACTTCGGCTTTCCAGTCATTCGTTTGCTCCATATCCATCCAGCGATTTGATATTTGGCGCACATCATTACATCGAGGTTGACTGTCCCCAGTACCGTGACATTGATTCAACTGAGGGGAAATATTTTGCCACCTGTTAGGTTCCAGTCTCTGTTGATTACCTTGAAAATTATTCGGTCGCCAGAAGGGCTGGGGAGCCCGATTTGGCGGCCATCTATTTAAATTTGGCATAAATCTATTCTGCGAAAAGTTCTGACGTCGTTGCGGGCAATTGAATTTTATATGACCAGGTCGTTTGCAAAAATCACATATTTTTCGACCGTCATTTGTCATCCTATTTCGATTTTGATCAAAATTATTGCGAAAATTGTTATTGTTGTTGTCCTTAAGACTGACTACAGCTTGGAGCAATTCCCTATTTACCCTTAACATATCATCCATTTTCTTCTCCAAAACATTAGGAGACTCCATTTTCTTAGCATCAGTAAACATAGCTTCCATTCTAGAGTTACTTAAATGGGAAGGCTGGTCCATTCTCTCATAGCACTCTTGTTCACATGCTCTCGAAATGGCTGCCTGCATGGAAGTAGGATTTGACGTCATGACAAACCTCTTGATAGAGCCCTTGAGCCCATTCAGAAAGTTGTCCATAGCAAGTCGATCTCTACTGTCCCCTTCAATCGTTGGATAAGCCTTCCTCACTAAGCGCTCTATATCTCGTGCATAAATTTCCACAGGCTCATTCGGCCCTTGGCTTCTCGTCCGCAGTTGAATGCTATATTGGTTAGCAGTTTCCTTAGTTACTAGGTACTCTTTAAGTGACTGCCGTACCATACTGTAATTTTTCTGTATGCCAGGGGGAATGGACTCCCACTTACGCGCTGCTTCATCCCGTAAATATGCAGGTAATAATCGGGCCATCTCAGCATGGTCCCACTCGTTGGCCAATGCAATTCTCTCAAAGGTGCTTAGCCATTCCTCAAAATCGTCCCCAAAATTTCCGGCATAGAGGGGTATATTTTTAATCTCAATAGACCTATAACCATACTGACTCGGAATAAGGCGGTGATCGGATTGATAACCCCCCGAGGTTGCAGCAACAGGTTGGGAACCCCCGGGAGTAGCTACTGTTGAATTTGGCATCGCTTCCAGAACTAACTTATTTAACTTAGATTTCGACTCACGTGGACCACCTGTATATCGACGATAAGCTTTTTCAATATAAGTCTCAGAATCCAGATTATATCTCCTAAGTTCTTATGCTTAAGGCTTCCTCGTCCAGGCTTGCGGCACCAAAATGTAGCCCGCGTGAGTCCTAACTAAGATTGTCAGCTAAAGTTAATTCGGATATGCACAATTTCAATAAAGTCCAACGAATTTCGAGTTTCTGAATCGTTTTATTTGACAATAGTATATTTGTACTCAAGGTTTGCTTCAATGCTATGTAGCTGTGGGGACAACTCTCAAATATGTTCGAAATTTTTAGATATGTGAGTTTGGTTGCAATGCAACCCAGTAGTTTATTAGACGAACAACCAATTACACATCAATATATATATGTATACAAGAAAAAATCAGTTACTTACATCAATACAAGCACACAATATAGCATTCCGATTGAACGATCAATTCACGTAACGTCAGTAATTCACCGATTGTGACAACGAAGTGAGGACCCCCCCCCCTACATGCAGCTAGCATGGGGGTTCCTGCAAATATTAATTCAAAATAAATAGGATTTAAAAAATAAGGTGCAGCAGCGATTTTGTCTTAATCTAATGAAAAGTTGTGCTATGGATAAATTAAACTGAATTTTATACTAGAGATGTAGCCAATCGATATCAAAAGCAAATTATTTTTGGAGGAAAATCTATGTATTTCGTAAAGCTTTTGGTTTTAATCTAACATCTCTTGGGCTAAACATGTATAATATTGGTTACAACTATTAATTTATGGTGAAATTAATTTATCGTCGTGAACATGGGGTTACTAGTCGCATTTAAAAAAACTACAAAAAAATTTTACAGACATGGATATTCCTATACATCAGCGGAGTTCTATAAAAATTATAAAATATTCTTGCTATATATATAACTTAAGGTTTCGTGAAATTAAAATTAATAGGTTCATTATAAAAATATAACGTGGGTTTTACACTCCATAAATACATAATAATATGTGGCCCAATTTTTATATATGTTGATTTAGGTAGCAAAAACAAACTAAGCAAAAGTAAGAAGAAAAAATAAAATTAATTAAAGAAATGAAATATTTTTTAGTTTAAATCTAAAATAGCATTTTTTGTGAGTTGCACAATTACCGAACATTGTTTATACGATACATACAGCAAACAAAAAACACTCCAGAACGTACCTGCGTAGTAGAAATATATATATATTTCTTGCAATATTTCTTTTGTTTACCACATCATAGCTGCAATTATTGCACTGCAGCAGCTCTTGAGAAAAAACATTTTTGGCCATGAAACTTCGTGCAGATGCATTATTATATTGCAGCTGTATACTATATAGATACGAACTCAGTAGTTACATAAAATATATACATCGAACAAACACAATACGTTTATTAGCTTGCACTGCCTGTTTCTCTGTCAACAGCTGTAGTTTCTAATGCGGCGTTCACGTTATAATGTCCCCGCTGTTTGGAACTTTTGACCCCCTGTAGTCCCGACCCTACCGTATAGACAGTCAGGGTGACACCCATACTGTAAATCAGATGCCGAGGGTGTATGCCACACCCTTAGCTACAAAATTTTTTCTAGACAGTGTCGTACACACCCTTAGCTACCAATTTGGCGGGAATTAACTATAACGGACACCGTCTGTAGCGAATGCGGTTTATTAGTCAACTGTCCTGTGGAGTTTTTCCTAAATTCTCGATATTTGTATCTAGCCCATATGAACATTACTCAAATAATTCCGAACAATGTCAATAAAACTGCCAGAAGACACGGTGTGCCTGACACTGTCGGCAAGTGGTAATACGCGTAACTAGCTACCGTTGAAAAATTTATTAAAAACATGGGGGTGTCTAAGACACCCTGTTGTCAACAGTGTGTCTGACACTGTGTGGGGTATATAGGTTCCAAACGTTGGGGATATTATAACGTAAACGCCGCATAAGGCAGTGGTTCATAGTATAAGACTTAAAACAACGAAAGGGATACAATGTTTCACATGCGATGTTTTTTGTAACAAACAAAATGCATTTTACATAGTAATATACAAAAACATCTAAATATTATAATGCTCGTAGAAAGCAGATATGCTATAAGAATTATAAGAAAGATCGAAACGCTATACATTATAAGAATATAAATATGTCGCTTAATAATATAAATGGGCGTATAAAATAAACTTAAAACTTTGCGTAGAATGGAAACGTGTACTTACTGTTGATATAGTTTACATATATATAAAAATCAGGGAAAGGCAAAAGGCCCTTACATCTTTTCAGCATAGTCTCTGGCCTATCATCCAATTTTATAATTGTGTTCTCCCCGGGAAAAAGTTTATAAAAAACATATAAGTTTTATGTACTCCACAGGGACCTATGAAAAGCAGTTGACCCGTGAAATAAAGCTATGCATTTATAAGTTATGTTTAGGCATGTGAGAGTATAAACACGTAAAACTTGGGCCGACCTCGATTCCCAGCGACAGAAAACCAATATAATTTACCTTTGCGATGGATATGTGTGTCGTATGAGTGTCGATATATATGCTCTGCGTTGCATGTTATAAATAATTATGATGAAAATTTGCTGTTTTTGGTATCCTTGCATATGTGTTTATATTTTTGTGTGTATTTCATGAGTATATGCTGTGGAATGATTATGGAAAGTGGATCATGTGTATGACGTAGTACCTCCACATCATCGCATGCATAATCTGTGGCATCGAATTGACCCAGCCAAGGAGCGATGAACATTTCAGTCACTTTCAAAGCGAGACCCCATTGTCAGATCGACTGTGTAAATGCTCCAACATCTTACCTAATGCTTCCAGGATCATCAACAATATTTTATCAATCAACCACAGACATAATATCCGGGAGAGTGTATGTATGCGATGGTTGAATGTAATATTATCGTAGATGGTGGTACGGAAAATGGTAAAAATTACGTGGTTTGGTCGATATACACACAATTATGGCGAAATTATCAACGATGCTATGTGGCGATGCTGGTAAACCACCCTAATTACGGGCATCCTCTTGGGACTTTCGAAGAACAATCTTCAGAAAAATATTAAAGTATAACAATAATAAGACTGTTTGTGACGATTAATATGATTTACATAACTGAATATATAATTAATAATCTTTATAAGTATAAATGACGCAAATGTAAAATTTGGCTTTCTGTCTCAAATTATGATTGATCCATATAATAAATTTGAAATTTGAGGACAAATTTTTCGTGGCGTATGGGGTAACGTAACGATTTATGGCCTCGGGAACAAATTGTCTCATGTGAAGCTGGGGGACGTATTAAGTCGTGAACCCCAAACACGACGGGCCGAAGCCATTTAACTTTACTTCACATGAGGGAATTTGTGTATTTGATTTGATATTGCCCTATGTCGGGCCTATAACCGCTATAAATGGTGAACTACCGTGGGAATCATTCCGGTGGGAAAATATAGCTCTTGGGTCATCTGTTTATCATGTGTGTAATATGTATGCGACTCGTATTTTGTTTACTGCATACATACATTTCGTGGGTTAACGCCTGTATAATTCATGTATGAGTTTTCACACGTGTGAAGTTGTTTGTTGTGTTTATTACGTGCGAGCCGTCTACAATGCGTGTAATTTTGCATATCTGGTGAAAATATGTGTAATGGGATGTTTTGTTCATTATGTGTAAATTGTTTGTAATATGCGTAGTTGCTTGAAATTGCAATAGTTTTGAGATCAAATTTTCCCACCACAGTAAAATAAAACTTTTAAGAACTTGAGAAATCGTATTAAATTGGACAGGGGGATGGTTTGGGCATATGCGGATTTTAATGCCAAATGCCATAGGGCACGTTGTAGATTATACATACCAAATTTGGCATCATTTCGCCCACCCGTTAAGGAGTTACGAGCCTCATCCCCTCGGCCATTTCTGGTAATAAGAATTTTATTAATTCTAAAAAATTATAACTTTAGGAGAGTGTAAAATAATACAAAATTTTAAAATTTGTGTGTTTAGGGCTACAGTGTGGTTACATGTTGAATTTGAGTGTAGTCTTTGGGTGCTTTAAATATTAGGGCTACATTAGCGCAAATGTATATGTATTTGTGCTGGATTTTCACAGAAATTGTTATGAGTTAGGGATTCCGAGAATTTCACAAAAAGGATCTCTCTAACGCAAAAATTAAAACTTATGTTAGAGAGCGAATTTCACAGTTCCAAGAATTCATAACCCGCTTGGCAACAGTTATATTATAATCTAATGGTTTAGAGAGATTTTAGATTCAGGTTTTAATCGGGCTCCTAGAATTAGGGTGTTAAAAGATTATTTAAAGGGTTGCATTGTGAGCTAAGGGCCTCAGTTCGTTGTCACAATCGGTGAATTTACTGACGTTACGTGAATTGATCGTTCAATCGGAGTGCTATATTATGTGCTTGTATTGGTGTAAGTAACTGATTTTTTCTTGTATACATATATATATTGATGTGTAATTGGTTGTTGGTCTAATAAACTACTGGGTTGCATTGGAACCAAACTCACATATCTAAAAATTTAGAACATATTTGAGAGTTGTCCCCACAGCTACATAGCATTGAAGCAAACCTTGAGTACAAATATACTATTGGCAAATAAAACGATTCAGATTAACTCGAAATTCGTTGGACTTTATTGAAATTGTGCATATCCGAATTAACTTTAGCTGACAATCTTAGTTAGGACTCACGCGGGCTACAGTCTTTTTGTCGTTCTTTTCTCCTGTCTCTTTCTACTAGTTATCCTATTGCCTTAGTGTGTTGTACTTACGCTGCAGTTGTGCAGCGTCTCAACTGTACTATCGAAATCGTGCAGTCGGGTTATCATCGACACAGTAGTCGATGCTCCTAGGCGTGCGTAGTCGACTGGTCAAAACCGGTGATTCTGCAGCGGGCTTAAATTCTGCGTGCAGGATCGAATGGTCGGAATATTAAGCTGACTCGTATATTTGAAGCTTGACTCCTATTGTTCGACGAGTTAGCGGTCACATCCATCACCCACTTAACAACCCATGAGCTTCTCAAAGTTTAAGTGGAGGTTCGATTTTTCACATTCAACTCATGGGACGGCGTGCAAACATTGCGCGTTTACATGTCGGCTCGTGGGATAAAGCCAAACATTCCTTTCTGACACTTTCCCAGGTGTCGTAGCATGGTGTTTCTGAACGTCCCAGGGGGAACCGGTGAACCCATCTCGGGGCTAGAGGCGAGGCGTCCTCCAAAGGACTCGTGACAAGAAGGGGACCCTGGTCCGGGACCTAAGGAACCCCCGGGAGGCTCCTAAACACACCCCCTTCTTTCCCAAACGTCCACGTCTAGTCCGTCCGTAAAACTTAGAAATTTAGCACGATTTTAGCACTATTCACCTCGTTCGTCCTTTTTTTTGTCATGTCCTCATATGTAAGTCCATATATACATATATATATATATATTACAAATACAAATATATTACAAAACATACACATACAATACTCATGAACACACACAAACACGAACCATACACACGAGACACAGATTCGACCTGAGCGACAGAAAGGTCGCTCAAGTGCACGATAGAAACGAACAACGCAACAACGACAACAACAGCAGCAACCGACCAAAGAAGTCGGTTAGAGAAAGAAAATGTGAAAAGCGATAGGGCAACGAGGACACGGAGAGAAAAAGAAGGGACACGGGAAGGGAAGCGGGACAGGGGAAATCCCTGAGGATTTTCGAGGGGCTGGGGTAAGATTCGGTCGCAGGACTAAGAACGGGTCGGATAGATACCAAACACGAGGGGGTGTCGTAGTATTGGGTCGGGACCCACATATGGGTTCCCACGTATATATGTACGTACGGTTTTAGCGGGCTCTCCCGGGCTAACGGTTGGGCGGAGCGACGCACGTCGGTATCGTTGGACTTGCCATTGAAGGGCGATTCGAATGGGCGAAGGGCAAATGTTAGAGGGACACTAAAATCATCACGGTCAGAGAGAGTGTCAATGGTGGTGGGGGCGCTTTCGTCGGTCGTCCCGAGTTAACGGGGTAACGGGCGGAGGCCTGCGGGGTATTTGTGGACGCGTCACGACGAGAGGAACACAACGAGGGGCGGTTAACCTGTTTTGGAGTTAAAGGGAAAGTGTCGGACATTTAGTGCCCACTAATGGTTATTAGATGAGACAGGGGCACCGTTAAGTGATTGTGGCGGGTCGACGGGGATCAGGCATAGGTCCGGCGCATATCATTGGACTTGCCTAGACCAGACGAGCAAAATGAGGGGTCGCACCTTTTCAGAGGTGGCGTATGAAAATGGAGATACAGCAAATAGGAGAAATTTGTATCAGTCACTGCAATTCGTGTTACAACGGAGTCATAAGACAGGAAGGCGGTTCGCCGGAAATATTCTCAGGGGAAAAAGTCCAAGATGGTGAGGGAAGACACGTGAGCCTGATATTCAAACATATAATATATACGATATAAATGTAAGAAATGTAACAGTCGTTTTTCAGTCGCGACAGCCCTACCTAGCGTAAGCAGCGGCTATCGGTTCAACTGTGAAGAAAGTTCGTACAGACTGAAGTACTGATATAGTCCGGGGCGTTTTGACCTCTAGCAAGAGCCCGTAAAATTCTCTATCAAAGTACTCAGAATATTTCCGGGTCATGATCCGTTAAGACGGTTACGGTCCGTCAAGCTAATCCGACATCCGTCGTTCTCTGTAACCTCGGGAACTACCATACTCCGAATTTCAACTTACCGCAGCCTGTTATTTTCCATGACCATTACTTAGTATATAGCTCAAACCAGGTAGACTTGACACTTTCAGTTTCTATCGCTACAAACCTACTGATTGGGTGTAGGGAATGAGGGGCCTCCTATTCCCGGACGGTCATAGCTGTGAAACCTTAGTGCTTAGTGACGACTGGTCGAGTTCCGAGTGATTTCCTTTTATCGGCAGGGGTGATCGATTTTTAGGCTCACGCGTGGCACGTCACAGGTGAGAGCATAGTTTCGTTAAACCAAACTCCAAACGGGTTGAGCGTTTAACTCATGTCACTGTGGTGTACGGACTAGTCCGCATGACACTCGTCCCAGCAGGCATACAATGGCATAGCAAGCCGTTAATCATACAGAAATGATACATCATGATACAAACATTGGCAAAGCATCACAAACAGTGAAAGTATGAAAATTGACAAATCATTACAAACAGTGAAAGTATAAAAATTGGCGAATCATTACAAACAGTAAAAGTATGAATATTGGCAAAGCGTTACAAACAGTAAAAGTATGAAGATTGGCAAAGCATTACAAACAGAAAAAGTATGAAAATTGGCAAAGCATTACACACAGTAAATTTTATGACATAGGCTAACGGTCAAAGAATTAACTCGCGTACCTAATATACAAATGAACCATGATACCATACACGCCACTCCTCGAAAAATGAGTTCCCTACTGTTTCTAGTTGGTTTTAATGCCAAAATCATGCCAAGATACTCGTAACAGGCCGAAACGGTCCTGTTACATATATTCGTGGTTCAGATTTCTATTCAGTATATATTCCAGATTTACTGCCGGATATTTCTCGCTCTCTGTCTCTGTCATCATAGAATTCTGTAGCACAATGACAGAGTCTCCCCGTTGAAATTATACCTTGGACGACCGATGGAAATATCAAAATTACCATCGTCCGAGGCAGTACAACGCAGTGGAAACTGCACTGCAACGAAAACACACACAACGCACAAACAGCGATACAACGCTAAATTGAGGTCAGGGATGGGAAACGTAGAAGGGAGAAACAGGAGGAAGAAGAGATCGGGTCCGAATGTCAGGCCCCACTTGCCAGTTCATTTTAGGGTCAAATTTCATTGGAATTCGTAAATAGGAGATAGAAATTACCGAAACTAACTCAAACGAACGCGAAAATACTACCTTGGACCTTCGTTGGAAGATGTTCCCAATCGATGCAAGAGTAGGCCAAACGTCCCTACGGCTCCAAAGTATTGTCTAAGAGCAAGTTCACTCGAAAAATTGAACAGAAACCTCCACCGGTCAAAACTAACCCATTCGCATCCAAACAAAGTCAACAAAAGGTGCCCCAACCAAAACATGTAATTTTTGAACCATTTTGGAGACGCATAACACCCGATCCAAAGGCAGTACAAATGCCCACTTTAAATTTTACCATAGTTCTAGAGCTAAACTACCATCAAAACTCATAAAATCTACCGGGACCTCCAACCGGTAAAATTAGAGCGACCCAAAGTTAAACAGAAATTTGCCCCGGATAACTATATGTCATTTTGGACCGACTTTAACCATTCATTACTAAACATCCACACGTCGGAGGAATGCGCTTATGGGATTTTAGGATAGCCCCGTACACGGACTGTACCGTGTAATAATTAATGTAAGGAAGATAATAATATCGATTCGGAAAAGCACCACCAAACTCAGTGCAAATCACCCCTCCCAGTGCATAAAATGTGTGCCGGTTATGTATCGTTATTGTCAGGGCATGTTCAGTCAGACACGTGCCCCTACCTCTCAATTTATAGTCCCGTGATTGTTCTAGACATTTAACAACCCAGAATTACACAATCAGTCCTATTCCCCCAAATACATCAACGCTAACTACGCACCAAAATCCTTAAATATTACTGACCATTTTTAGTTTAAGTTTAGGCCGTCATCGCCGACTCAATTATAGTTGGAGAAATAACCCCTCCTAAATTTTAGGTAGAAGAACACCTTAGCTTCACAACGCGTTCATTAGCTTTGGTCCCTTTAGAGGATCCGCCAGAAAATCGACAGACAAAGTCTGTACAAAACAACTTGTCCCTTTTAGGAGTTACACAGAAGTTGGCTCCTTCTTATCATAGCTCCCTATGAGGAAATGAAGGAATGCCCCAGGGCATTCTGCTTGGTTACATAACTAGCCCGGGGTCTCTCCCAGGCTAACAAAAAGTAGCATTGATGATGTGAAAACCTGGTTAAATATATTATCCACGTCCTCAAATCTTTAACGATTGAACATCTTGTAAAATATCATCATCACGCTAGCCCGTATTTTCATAGCCCCATGAGATAGATCCCGACCATTAACACACCCCATCGTGGATTAGCCTGGGCATCTCCTCAGGCCACTCAAAAATTCATGGAGCAATGTACTCTTAAATTACCTTAAGATCCATGACCCTCGTTGTAGGTTATTTCCCCACAAAGTATTTATTTAACTGAGGTTACTGATTTTGAGGATAACGATCGCTTTGACTAACTGATATTGGCTGGAATATATTGGCCCGGAAACAACTCCAGGCCATACAAAAAGTGGCGACGTCGTTCGAATGGAACCGTCGTTGACCACTGAGCCTCCTCTAATAAGCAACCAGTAAAATCTTAAGCTTACTTGAGTCAATGCTCTCATTGAGTACAGGTTACTCGTTACATGGTTCTCTTAGCATGTTAGGACTTCCGTCGGCCTAGGGTAAATGATCGACTGGGAACGCTCCCAGCCGCACAAAAATTGGAAGTCACGCACTGAGAAAATAACACGCCCCTTTGGGCCTAGGAATTGTTTGTTGGTAGGACTAGATTACCTACGGATTCAGTCTCAATTTTACCCGGGTTATTCATTGCACGCTGTGGTGGTAACCTCGACCAATAAAAACTAAAATCGCTAATATCAGGAATAGAATCTTTCAAAAATGATACATTTAAACTCACACTCCGAAGCTTAGTCCGCTAGTGTGTTCTGTCTATCGGTTCAACCGCCGGGAAGACAGACGTCCCAACTGGCACCTGGTCTGTCCAGAAAGGAATAGGAACTCTACGCTCCCATACTGGGTCAATAAAAGCACCGCTATTTCTTTTAGGTGACTCTCGTAAAACGTTAGGCCGGCTAGCTGCGACTTCAAGCCCCAAAACTCGGCCCCCATCTAAAAGAAAAACTTATTCAAGATCTCGCCTGAAGCGGGGAGACAAAAGAAAATATAAAAGGGAGATGGCACCAGCCTATCAGCCGAGCTTCGAAAGCTCAGCACTATCCAAGGGCGTAACCTATGTCGCTTCGAGTAAATGAACGCACCACGATAAAGGTTCACGCGAGTGTCGCGATTCAACCCTTCGCGTACCGCGGTAGAAGCCGCAAGTCACGCCTTTGCTCACAAATCCGAAGCACAGGATAGTAATATTAAATTGCACCCGTTTCGTTTATAATACAGACAACTGAAAAGATATGGTGGAAACGAAAAACCATACCCTACTTCCGTAAGGACGTCCCCAGAAGCGCAAACCATCCCAGAAACTCGACTCGAACAAAAAGGGGCGCATCCATGGCCCCTGCCCTCCCGAGCACCGGCTCAAGGGAAAGTTAGAGTAGAAATACCCATGTTTGTTGTTCAGTGGATCAGCCCTCGCCATGAGGCGTTATACCAGGCGATCGACACGTCCCCGAGATACCAGGGTATCTTCGAGGATTTATCCCAGGATTGCAGGACTGAAATATCGAATTGACCACGGTTGATCCAGCGACGTCCGCAATCAGCCAATCCCGACGAACCCTCAAAGATCGCCCGACCTGATAACCCCAAGGCACCTTTCCCCTATAACCGGTTACCTGTGTGTAATTACGTCAATTATGTACGTAACAAGTTTGTGACCGATAACCAACAGGATGGTCGAGTGGTTAATGTATATATACTTCACGGAAATTTGAACTTGGTCATGTAAGATCGAAACCCAGCTAGGGAGATGACCAGGTTCCTGTTGAACTTTTTGGTCCTCGTCGTCCAGTATCACTAAGAAGTCGAAAATCTTTTGATCCCCAACGGAAACCTCCTAAACTTCCGGATACCGAACAAAGATATCGCTAGCGAGACGCAAATTTTTAACGTTGACCAAATGACAAACAATCAAATTCCCCTAGGATGCTATTTATGCGTCGTTCATAGAGATCTGCGTGCACGAAAAGCTCACCGTAAGCTATTGCAAAGACGATATATTTTCGTTTTATTATTGCAGAGTGAAACGTTTTCTATTTTTGGTTCCAACAATAGCGTTGCGCATAAATATTGATGGTGCAATAACGTTTGCTTTTAGTGCACCCAACAAAGAAATTGTATCGTTGTTGCAACATCAATGGCTTGCTCAATGCCATTGTAGCGACAATAAAATCTAACATAAATGCCCCTACAATAGTTTTTTCGTAGCATGTTAGCAACAGTAGTAGGTACGGATATATGTAACTGCAATATAATGGTAGCTTCTATTGCATTAACGATAAAAATTTGGCAGCTATTGTAACGACAATAGCATTTATAAATTATTAATTTACTAAAACTAAAACTAGCTGTTATAATTACGTTTAGTAAATACCGTCTTGTCCTGCTAAAAATACAGAGTTTTGCACACCATTGAAATATTTGCGTAGTTTGCGTTGAAATGAAATATCATTGAACATTAGCAATTTGGGAATCATGTAGTTTATAGCAAATATCTGGACTTTTTAATGAAACCACATTAAGCTCGTCGCGTCTTCAAGCCCCCAAGTTCGATTAGGCAAAAGACTAAAGACAAGTTCTTTTAGGGCATTCTCCTGTAAAATGGGTACAATCTTGTTGGGAAATTGGAATATATAATTTTTTGTAGGAATTTGTGAATCGGGAGTTGCCATATTTCCAGAAGTCCAAGCATAATAATATTTGAAGCAATTTTTATTCGGGAATTTTAGAATTCCCGAATTCCCAATTCTAAACTCATAAATATCTTGAGCAAATTATTTCATCTGATTCCCTGGGCAATGTCGGAAGTCTTTCAGCTTCACTTGGGCCGACTTATCAACTGACCATCCTTTTCTAAATTCTTAGCCATCAACCGTGTTCAGTAATGTAGAACAATAAATGGCGAGTTGCTATAGCCAATAAAATGCAAGTTCCCGGACCTTGATAGACAAAGAAACGTTCTGAACATCCGCGTTGTGGCATATAATGGGAGTGGAAGGGCCTCTGTTTAAGTATATATTTTACAAATAATTCATGCATATTATTTTTTGTATATATTGCTGTTCAATAACTGAAATCCATTAGTATTAAAACAACCATTGGCCGCGCGATTAAAACAATCATATATGCATTATAATTCGAATCAAACTATATGAAACAAATATATTATAATTATAGCTTCGTATGTTTATAATTTACAGGCATGCATATATGCGATACGTAAATACATATATGATCGTTTTGGCAAATTCAGTATACGCTATCGCGCTGTTCTCCATTGATGTTAGGTTTAACATTAACAACATATTCCTTCTCAGCATTGCTTCGTCGTACTGTACGCTCTTCTGATGCTGTATAAGACAGAAAACTGGGTTCGATTTTATTTGTTAATGGGATTAATTAGATTGAATATGACTGTCTCGATTACATTGTAGGCAATGGAAAAATTTGAGTATTGAGTCAACCATCATTTTATGTTAATATTTTAGCACAGCGTATTTGTGTAGAGTGTATTTTGTTCAGAGTTTTTCTTTGTCTATCAAGGTCCGGGGACTTGCATTTTATTGGGTATAGCAACTTGCTATTTATTGTTCTACATTACTGAACACGGTTGATGGCTAAGAATTTAGAAAAGGCTGGTCAGTTGATAAGTCGGCCCAAGTCAAGCTGAAAGACTTCCGACATTGCCCAGGGAATCAGATGAAATAATTTGCTCAAGATATTTATGAGTTTAGAATTGGGAATTCGGGAATTCTAAAATCCCCGAATAAAAATTGCGTCAAATATTATTATGCTTGGAATTCTGGAAATATGGCAACTCCCGATTCCCAAATTCTCGACTCCACAATTCTTGATTCCCAAATTCGCTATTGCAAGAGTAAACTTAAGATGCGCCCTCAACCATCCTCTATAAATGCTATTGTCGTTACAATAGCTACCAAATTTTTATCGTTAATGCAATAGAAGCTAGCAATATATTGCAGTTACATATATCCGTACCTACTACTGTTGCTAACATGCTACGAAAGAAACTGTTGTCGGGGCATTTATGTTAGATTTTATTGTCGCTACGATGGCATTGAGCAAGCTACTGATGTTGCAACAACAATATAGTTTCTTTGTTGGGTGCACTAAAGGCAAACGTTATTGCACCATCAATATTTATGCGCAACGCTATTGTTGGAACCAAAAATAGAAAACATACACTCTGCAATAATAAAACAAAAATATATCGCCTTTGCAATAGCTTACGGTGTGCATTTCGTGCACGCAGATCTCTGTGAACGACGCATTAATTTAGGATAGTGGTTAAATTTTCTTTTAAAACTCATAGGCCGGGGACGTTGCCCCGACCGGTCAAAAATGGCTACACGTCCTGAAATAATTAGCGAAAGCGAATGTGGACACTCGGAAGCGGTTGAAGGCCGAGAGATGTCCAATCACTTCATGTTTGATCTAAATGTTAAACTCATAGGATCCCATCCCATCAAGAGCAATGGTCACGTTCATCTGAAACTTTATGGGTCGGAGACATGCTCCGACTGTCCAGAAATTGCAAAACGACCTGATATCGAATACGGTGGTCAACGATCTAATAGCGGTGAACGCTGTAGGAGTACAATATTTTAATAGTTGTATTGAAATATCAGGTTGACGGGATAGGAGTTAAGCTCTGGACAGTGGCCATTGACTTAATTCTGCCCCTCGTAGAGCTAATACAATCTAAGCTATTAGCGCAGGAATCCAAACATTGATGGAGTTCAATGCAAAGTTACTTAGAATGTTAGACCTACCCATCGGCATGAGCGAAGCTACCCACAGACCTTCTATGTCAGGATGAACAGTTTTTGCAGTCACGGATTTACGTTTAATGGTAGGTACGGAGTATGGAATGGTGCAACCCTCGCCGTTTTGATTGTCGCATTGGTCTAACCTCACGCTGCCTGAGATTATACTCACTTGCTAGCAGAAACCCCATTCTTTAACGCACCGGATTGCACCATTGCAGAATCTGTGGCTCGAGATGCATGTTGTGCCCAAGGCACTCAGGGATCAAATACACGGTGCAAACATACGATTTGTCAAACACATAAGGATACTAACCGTGACTGTTGTTTGTTACTCGTATCTGAAATTGGGAGTACCCAACCGTGCCCACCGTATCAGTTACATAGCCGTCCGGCAACCTGGAAATCTACTAGAGAGCTATAGGTTATACATTACTGGTCGAGTGTTAGATAAAAGTCCCAGTAAGGACTCTTTAGGTAAATAAATTCTAGGATCAAGGAATTCCAGGAGTCGTGGTAAGCGATCATATCTGTTGTACCATATGTTTATCTATACTTTTATATCATGCATACTATTTATGTTATTGTCGTTGTGCGTAGATTTTTGGCATGCACCTTGTCCGTCCCACATCGCTGCGTTCAGGGCGAACAATAGTCCATGGTTTCCATTCCGGTTTTAAATTCCGTGTGCTCCTTTTTAGCTCGATTTACTTCTAAACCTCAAGGATCGGGGAAGGCCCCATTGGGCCAGTTTTACAGTTGTTACGGTACCCCCGCTGATGGGCAAACGGGATGCGTCTATTTGTTATTTGTGCTTGCCTCGTCAGTATTATCATGTAAAGCTTTAACAATTATCTTGGCAATTTTTCTTCGCATACCACCGATTACCATATCTTGTCTGTACATATCTTGAAATAAACATTAAAGAAAATCAAGTTGGGTTGTCTAGCGTTCGTTTCCTGGCAGCGGTTATATGTCCTAAATGTTTTGTCCTGTCCATTGACCACCAGCGTCCCGCGCCGAGGCCTGCAGGAGTCAAGCCTCGACGTGTGCTGTTTGTTTCCGATGCTAACTCAAACCAAAAGGAAACACGAAAAGAAGCGAGAACAAGATCCACCAAAGTTGTCCAATTTATCACACTTATACAAAACAATCACCGCAAATCGATACAAAATTTATTCACTCAAACTACAATAGTATCACCAAACAATCGATCCCTGAGCAACGACAAAATTATCCTTTAGGGCCACGAATCTGACTATAAACCTTCAGGGAACTGTCGGAGCCCTGTGGGGGCCACATTGGTCAAACCTTTCTACTGAGCGAATTTCGGCCCTGAATGGCCAAAGCTGAAGCAAATTTTACTTAGGCATACATTACAACTCAGTTTATTTGGTTTCTATCGCCCTCACAACCAATTAAACGAGAGAACCAAACAACTTCCGAGTGAGATTTAAATAGGGAATATTGGCATGTCACTATGACCTGTGAGCAGGTGTCAGTGTCAGCCTCCCAGGGGGATCTCACCAATCATACCATAAACTAGACACGTGCGCAACCAAACGGACGGGTCCGAACACTCCTCGTGAGGCGCACCTGCGGCCTACTAAGCTCCATAGCTTCTTGGGTCTGACCAAGAGAAAACAGCTAAATTAGCAAAACAGCTAGTTTTTGGGCTCACCCTCGAGGTTATGATAGCCGGGGTCGTATGGGCATGGTGTTAAGAAGTTGCGGCATGCAGCTGCGTCCGTTATTACAAAACCACATGGGTCCGTTCTTCTTTTACATCTTACAAAAGCGCAAAGTGAAACCTTAACAAATATTGAAGAAATTTGCACAGACGTAATGACGTACTATAAGCTGTTGCACTCATCTAGGTAGGGTGAGCCTATTCACTACGGTAGCGAATATTCCCCAGCTAAGCGAATATTCCACAGAGTCGCTGGGCCAACTACTTTGCGGGAGGAGAAATAATATCCGTCATTCGGGGTATGGCTGAGACCTGTCATTGGTCAATAATACACTGCCTCGTAGCTTCTATGCCGGTGTCAGGAGCTATAAAAATATCTATAAGCGAGTGTGGAAGAACTGGCACCATATAACTTTACTTGGTGTGGATTATAAGATTTATTCCAAAAGCTGTTTCTCGCAGGTTAGAGAATGTTATGGGGTCTACTATACATTCCTGTCAATGCAGCAGCGTACCTGGAGGGAATATAACTGATGCTGTTTTAAACATTTATAACATTGTAAATTTTGCAAAATTGAAGAAATTAAAAGGGTTGTTCGTGAGTGTTCATTATGTTTCCGCATTTGACACTTTAGGATGGCCTTTCCTCTTTCAGGTTCCCAACTCTTTTGGTTTTAAACACATTTTTCCTACTAGAACCTTTACATTTACTTACACTTTATATTAAAATAATTTATAGTCCGATTCGCTGTAATTCTTGAGTAATGATTTCTTGTCCGAACGTTTCTTCGTTATGAAGGGTATGCGGCAGGGTTGCCCTTAGCATTGTATTTGATTGCTACTAAAGATTTTGCAATTCATATTAGTATGACGCAACAAATCAGAGGGATACCAATGGCAGCAGAGATTAAGAAGATGGAGAAATCTACGAAATGAATTTAATACTGCCAGTATATTTTGATCGGTTATAGAGATATGTACTATTGTTTGGCGTACTTCCGGTCTACTGGGTCTTTTTAAAAACTTGTTTGATAGCGGTGCCCCCTTCCACTTTGATAGTGGTGCCAACTCCAGTTTGATATTGGAGGCTGACGCCAGCCACCATTATGTGTGATGGGCAAAAACACTGTCATTAGCTATTTTGAAACAAGATTTCCTCGGACATTATCTGTCGGATACCAAGCCATGCCTTTTTGCTTTTGAATGTGTTATTAACTATCGTATATTTTTATTATTAACATACAATTATAACTATTCCAAAATCAATTACAAAATACGCTTGAATTTTTTTGGAGATTACCAATAAATTTCTATTATGTTAAATGTGCTACATATAGATTTTATTGTAAAATTTGAAGTTCTAATAGGAAAATGGTGTGTAGTGTTTTTCACAACCGCATAACACGTTTTCATAATGTATTTTTATTATCATCATTTTTTGAAGCGTATGGAGCTCAAGGTTTATTTACAGTATTTAATTAACGTAAATTTTCCATATTTAATAAATAAAAAAACTTAGTTAAATTTCGTAAGTTTAAAGTAGAGGAAGGTATAACCGAGAAAAAATAAAAAGAGCCAAAATATATCCGTTTTTCTAAAACACTTAGACATTTTTTAAACATCCAACGCTTGAACACCTAATAAAGCTTATACATCGTTATCACTAATTAAAATAAACAGTCTCTTACCCTTTGTAATATAGAATTTACCCTTTTACCCAACTGTTTTATTGGTCGCTGTAACATTTACCCTAAAATACACGAAGTACGCTTTAGATAATATATACGTTATAATATCTATTATTCGTTATCCAATAGTTAAACTAAATATTATCAATCTATTTGTATGAATTCTATGCCCATACAATCTAAAAAATCTGTGTAAAAATATCATTGACTTTCGGTTTATATAAATTGGAAATGGAAAATCATTATATCCTTTATATGATTGAAAGTTAATAGCTTTTGAAAATTTCACCACATTAAGATGTTTTAAAGTTACCGCCTATGTATGATTACGTTCATATGCATAACGATTGTATTTATTTTTATTTTTATTTTTTTTAATTTACTACTATTATTTTTTCTCAAAGACAAGTAAAAATAGAGAAAAAGAAAGAAACAACAGAACTCACAGGGACATAAATTCTCCCTGTGGGTTACCGAGGGCACCCGCGTATAGTGAAGAAAAAAACGATTGTTGGGTTTGCATCGTAGGTACGGTAAAAAATTCTGTTGGGTTGATGAGATTGAGTTTTAAAATGAGATAGTAAAATTTCACACGATAGTGCAAGGGCACGTAACATAGAATTTGCATACGCAGATGTGATTTGTTAAAATGACATATTTTAGGGTTCACTTGAGAAAATACTAATTTTTACCCGCCTTTACACGGGATACTACCCCTGAGGGACATATACACCGAAGTAAAGTCGAACTGGATGGCCACTAAACCGGAGCCCAGTTCGCAAACAATTTGTTAATAAAGTACACATACTCAGAGTACATGAAAATAGGTACAGGTATGAGAAAATCCCTGGGTATTTTAAAATCCATTTTTACCCCATTGAGCAGAAGATGCACTGTATACACGCGGCTAGATGGCCACTAAACCGTAGCCTAGCCGAAGACAGACGGTAATGTGTATAAAGGACACGTGTCTAAAGGACACGATAGCAGAACACCAAGTCTGAGGTTTAAGATTTTTTACTGAGGGTCCAACAAAATACGAAAACAAAATAAGGTCTCCCATATGTCCACCCGACCAATCCTGCTTGTTCCCAGCCCCTGTCGTACTGCCTCTACTGGTCAGTGCTGGGTCGGTCTGACTGAGCAAACAAAGATAAACTCACTCAGACTGGAACGCGCCCTACGGTGTAGGGGTTCCCCCCGTTGCTGGCACAGTGCGAGGGGCAGGAGACGCTTGTTTTTCAAGTGTCTGGAGAACACCGTTAGTAAATTTTGAAAGCGCTGTTCTCAGGTCCCCAGCAAGCAGCAGTAAATTTTCGAGAAAAAAATGAACGTAGTCACCCACCTAGGACCAGCAGGATAAATCACCGAAATTAGGAAAAATTTTGGAAAATCCATTTTAAAATTTTTAACTCATTTTCTAAAATTTTATAGGCCAATATTTTTTCACAAATTAAATAGATTTTTTGAGTTTGAATTTTCAGTTTTTACCTAGCGAAGTACATCAACTCTGGGGTTTCACTTATCGAAACTTAATTTCTTGGGCAGGACCTAAGCCTTACACATTATAATTTGTGCGAAAGATGAGGGTTTTCGTTTTCCTTAGAATAATATTAAAACATTATCTTACCGTCGCGTTATCCTCCTCTCCACGTCACTTCTGCAACAACTAAAACCCTTACTCGGACACAACAATACATATAGTAATACAACCGAATGTAAAAGCTCAATGCTTTTGGAACACACACCCAAAAACATCTACGACCCTAAAGATAATTTTCACGGGAATCGGCTTGACCAATAAGTCTCATACACCTACTTGGCTAATTTTGGTGAGAGAAAATAAGGCAGCCTGTTTTGGTTCGTAAGAAATTTTGTAGCCCATTAACTCAATTATTATCTATACACCCTTACAAATTTATGTTGTTTGTACACTCACTCACATCTCAAAGGCTGTATCGACTTAAGCCCAGTTTAATCCCGAACGCCAACTTCATGCGTCTGGCAATGTCGATCCTTTTCGAGAATTTTACTGCTTGGTTCTGAAATATGCGTGAATTAAAAGAAACTCACTAATAACGCAGTTGAAAATACTTATTAGGTGTGGCATAGCCCATGATCCACTAAGAGGTATTGCAGTTAGTGAAAGGACAAAATATAAATAGTTTTGGAACAAAAAACCTTCGTCATAAATTTTTTTATGATTGTATTTTGCTACATTAACCCATACCAGCTCACTACAGTTGCATTTTTTAACAAATATTACACAAAAGAGGTTACAACTAATTACCCAAATACGCCCTTTGCTATTGCAAATTAAGATCTGAAGTATATACGCCATAACTGTTTGGTAAAACAAATCCCTAAGATATATGCCAGTATACCCGTTTACATTAAATATAGTAAAAAATTTTATTACAGTTACACTAGCGTGAAGAGAGATCTGCACACACTACATATAAGACACACATTCATCGGGTTTTTCTTCCTTAACTTTTTTCATGGCCTCGAAATGGTAATTTACTTCCTGAAGATCGGCAAGAGCAAAAGCGTAATTTACCATTTCAAAATCTGAAGCCTTATGTTTTGTTTTGGTACCGCAAACTTACCCAAACCGGGAGTGGGCTTAGCCGGTTTAGTATCCCTTTTTCCTGACTGATCCATAACGATTGTGGGGGCAGTGGATGAGGATCTAAAAATCTGTAAGAACAATATAAAAATAAAATAACTTCTCCAATAGCCAAGACAATGACATAAACCCAACTGGACGATTTTTGATTTTCAATTTTAGCAATTCTATACTCTACGTATTTCTGCAGGGCTATATCCTCGGATACAAAAGACTGATTCTGGTTGATCACGTTTTCTCGAAATTTTGTTAAGTTCATCACACTTTCGGTGTCGGGTCTTAAGTTAGCTTTAAAATAGTTACTGACATTCACCAAATTGGGTAAATCAACCCAAATCCCGGCCAAATGCTATTACTTAATACTGTTAGATTCATTTGTTCGAATATAAGATTTTCTGCTAAATGAGTGTCGTTCGAATAAACTGTAAGACTACAACCATGTCTCCAAGTTGGAAGGGTGAGTCCACGAATGGTCATTCCGCACCCACATGGTAGCTTAATTATGCATTGAAAACAGGATTTAACTTTTCTGGGGACTTTTTCAGCGCAAAATAAACGCCAATCTGAATACACGGCTGACATAAACCAAAAACCTCGTGTTAGGTCAAAAGCCTGTATCGGATTTTTATTCCTAGTAATTACCATATCGCAGATTTTTATTACATTATATTTCTCTAAAAAGAGCTCAATTTCGCATACATCACAGGACACCGGATTAATAGGAAATACCAGAGGACACCGCAAAAATTTTGATCGAACACAACTTCAAGCTGTTCCCTTTTTAAAAGTAAAAATTGAGAACTATCCTGTTTACCTCAAGTAGATCATAATTAGGATTGACCTGTATGTAAACACCATGTCCTATATCACTTTGTCCATACGTAAGTCCCCAAAAGGGTAAATTCCGTATTTTCTCGGGCAATGGGAATTTTTAGTGCGACGATCAGACTTTCAGTCCCAGAATATACTGCTTTAATGAGTGGTACCGTATAATATTTATTTATGTTCTTCGTTCCATACATTAACCTAACACCACTTTCTGGCAACTTCTCCTTAACACGTTCACGACATTTAGTTGAAATGTTAATTCATCTGCGCCGACAATATGCATAACATTCCTGCGAAGTGTCTCAGACCCATATTGTTAACATATATGTACATTCCGCTTACTACAGCGCTTTCAAATTTACTAACGGTGTTCTCCAGACGCTTGAAAGACAAGCGTCTCCTGTCGCCCGCACTGTGCCAGGAACTGGGGGAACCCCTACACCGTAGGGCGCGTTCCAGTCTGAGTGAGTTTCTCTTTGTTTGCTCAGTCAGACCGACCCAGCACTGACCAGTAAAGGCAGTACGACAGGGGCTGGGAACAAGCAGGATTGGTCGGGTGGACATATGGGAGACCTTATATTGTTTTCGTGCTTTTGTTGGACCCTCAGTAAAAAAATCCAAAACCTTAGACTTTATGTTCTGCTAGCGTGCCTTTTAGATATGTGTTCTTTATACACATTACCGTCTGTCTTCGGCTAGGCTCCGGTTTAGTGGCCATCTAGCCGCGTGTATGCAGTGCATCTTGTTCTCAATAGGATAAAAAATGGATTTTAAAACATCCAGGGATTTTCTCAAACCCTGTACCTATTTCCGTGGAATCTGAGTATGTGTACTTTACAACAAATTGTTTGCGAAGTAGGCTCCGGTTTAGTGGCCATCCACTTCGACTTTGTTTGAAGTGCATATGTTCCTCAGGGGTATAATCCCGTGTAAAGAGGGGTAAAAAAATAGTTTTCTCGAGTGAACCCTACATATGTAGTTTTATCACATCACATTTGTGTGTGCAAATTTTTTGTTAGGTGCCTGTGCACTATAGTGTGAAATTTTCTATCTCATTTTAAAACTCAATCTCATCAACCCAACAGAATTTTTTTTACATTACCTATGATGCAAACCCAACAGTCCTTTTTTTTACTACAAGCGGGTTCCCTAGGTGAACCCACAGGGAGAATTTATGTCCCTGTGAGTTCCGTTGTTTCTTTCTTTTACTCTCTATTTTTTTGTCCTTAAAAAAATAAAAATAATAGTAATAAAATTAAAAAAAATAATAATATTAATAAAAATAAAAATAAGTATAATCGTTATGCATATGAACGTAATAATACAGATGCGGTCACTTTAAAACATCTTAATGTGGTGAAATTTTCAAAAGCTATTAAACTCCAATCATATAGAGGATACAATAATTTTCCATTTCTGAATTTATATAGATCAAAACTCAATGATATTTTCATACAGATTTTCTTATATTGTATGTGCATAGAAGTCAAAACCATACAATTAGATTGATAATATTTAGTAATTATAATATATATATTCTCTAAAGTGTACTTCGTGTATTTTAGGGTAAATGTTACAGTAGCCATTAAAAGAGTTGGATAAAAGGGTAAATTCTACATTACAAAGGGTAAGAGACTGTTTATTTTAATTAGTGATAATAATGTATAAGCTTGATTAGGTGGTCAAGCGTTGGATGTTTAAAATGTTTAAGTAATTAGAAAAACGGATAATTTTTTTTGGCTCTTTTTATTTTTGCTCTGTAATACCCTCCTCTACTCTAAACTTACGAAATTTAACTAAGTTTTTTTTATTTATCAAATGAGGGAAATTAACGTTAACGAAATACTGTAAATAAACTTTGAACTCTATAAGCGTCAAAAAAGGAGATATTCATGTGGCACAATTAGGATAATAGGAATTTATTTGTAATCTTTTAAAAGTATTTCAAGCGTATTTTGTATTTGATTTTGAAATAGTTATAATTGTATGTTAATACTATACGCACGTGCATCTAGCAACGGGGGAAGGGATAGGTAAACTCTATTATGGTAATCAGATAACAAGATCCATCATATATGTACCCTGAGATCAAAATTATAGGTTAAATATTCTACTGAACATTTCGCAAACCTCTAATTTTTCGTATTTTCCCAAAACTTAGAAGGAATTCGCGCCTCTGGTAGTTAGCTGTAGGCCTGGTCGTTTTCTTAGTGTGTAAAAAAATAACAAATATCTTATTCAAATAATGCTTCAAACAAATAGAGTTAGATTCACATTTAAATTTAGTGAGACGTTATTTCTAAAGAAACATAAGGACGTATTATTTAATCATTAAAAAATGTGTCTTTAGGACGGGAAAATCGTAAAGGAAACATGTGAGATTTGTAAAAGGTAATAAGGATAAACATAAAGTATGTTGGGACTCTAGATTCGTGTAAATTTTAATTCAAAATAAATTAGGAACTGGCACAAAAATAAGATGCGATAATAATTTGTTCTTAAGCTAGATAAAGGTATTGTTATAGAAAGAGTTAAACCACAAAAAGAGGTAGTCAACCTAAATTAAAACTAGATCAATCTTTTTTTGGACTAAAATTCTTGCATTTCTTAAAATTGTTTCTTTAACCTAGCGTTCCACAAATATCTGCGCACCAGACATTTCAAATAACTATTCTGAAAGTATATATTGGCTATCGTTTCGGGATGATCACGGAACAGTTTTGGTATTACTGAAATTCGTGCCTGCGTGTAACTAGTTAATTAAAAAAAATGATCGTCAAAAAAATTTTTCTACAAAAAAATATAGTAGTAACTTTTGTTTAAATAAACACAAGTTTAGTACGAATAAAGTTACGTATGATAAAGTGTTATAATAAAGTATGTTCCTTGTATGTCTAAAATTGTTTATTAAAATTAGGCTGAAAGACAGGAATGAATCGATAATGGGTTTAAAAAAAATAAACATAAAAAAAAAATAATAATAATAAAAAATTGAATTTTTCTTGTTGAATATTTCTAAATAAATTGTATGATATTTATGACAATGCTTGCTATAAGGTAGGAGGACACGTAATAGGTGAAATACCCCCGCATGACTTGTAGGATTTGTCCTAGATTTATTTTATCAATCTCGCAAAAGATTTCAAATCTCCCGCTAGCCCCTAACTTGTTCTACTTCCTAGAAAGATTAAAATAAACATTAGCATAAACTTATATGTATGTGATTATGTGCGATTAGGCAAAATACTATGTTGGTGCACTTAGGTTTATAAGTGTGTATTACATGGATGTCAGAATATATACGTCAAATATAATCGTAAAAAAATAAATAAAAATAATAATATCTAAGCATAAAAAAACGTATTTTTTTCCACACGAAACTGCGTCAATGCATGCTGTATTGACGTTAAAAAAACGTAAATTGTAGATGGTGTAAACATCAATTGTAGATGGTGTAAATAGTTGCTACACACTCTTCAAAGTCGACTGCCAGAGAACAAAGCAAAACTTCTATTGCGCCCGAGATGTGATCGTTAAAAAACTCACTAAAACTGCCGACAAACGAATAATAACTACACAGATACAAGCAGTGTACAGCACTACAAATGCAACCATCAATAGTTCTATAGCAGCTCCTCGTGTTTGCATTATTGCTAATGGCGCAGAACATAGGGAAAATTGGTCTATGTAATATATGTCAAATGCCTTAAGGTAATAATATATGCCAAATGTCTTAAGGTAACCAATTGCCTCGTCATCTAATTAGTGCGCGCATCAATGAATTAACGAGATTCCAAATGTCCCTATATACTATCTAGCGAAACCTCAGCGGAGGGTACGGGCACCGTGAAGCCGGCGGGGAAATAAGACCATGTTAGGCTTGACTCTACCGGGAAAAAGTTTGTAAAAAAAACTCTAACGATCCCCAATTCGTTCATCTGATTAGCAAATTTTTTTAACTAAAAGTGTTAACCTAGAAAAACTATTAGTGACAATAAAGTAAACAATTCCCAATAAAATGTTTGGGTACAAAATTAGGGAATATGAGGTTTTATATTATAAATTCTATGTAGCCTTGTTTTTTTTCTTGACCCGTGAAATAAAGCTCTGCATTTCGAAGTTATGTTTGTGTCTGTGGGAGTATAAATACGCCAAAATTGGGCCGACCTCGATTCCCAGCGGCGGAAAACCAATCTAATTTACCTTTGTGATGGATATGTGTATCATATAAGTAACGATATATATGCTCTGATTTGCATGTTATAAATCATATGATGAAAATTTGCTGTTTTTGGTATCCTTGTATATGTGTTTATATTTTTTGTGTGTATTTCATGAGTATATGCTGTGGAATGACTTTGGAAAGTGGATCAACTGTGTATTACGTAGTACTTCCACATCAGCGTCGGTCAGAATATGCCAGTTTTACTCAACGAGGAATGGCATAATATGCGTTATCGAATATAAACAAACCTGTGAGCGACGAACATTTTAGTCATTTTCAAAACGAAAACCCACCGTTGTATCGACCGGGTAACTGCCGCAACGTGTTACCAAATGTCTCCAATGTCATGTATAATAGTGTATCAACCAACCCCAGATGTAATATCGGCGGACGTGTATGTGTACGATGGTTTAATGTGAGACGATAGTGGTCGGATACACTTATGTGGTGTTTTCGATATATGTATGCGATTGTGGCTAAATTATTAATGGTATTTCATGACGATGATGGTGAATCACCCTAATTATGAACATTTGAATATTCATTGGGAATTTTATTCGAAGAACAATCTTCAAAAGAATATCACAGTAAAACAATAATTACAGTGAATGTATTGATGAAAATGATTTGTATGCATAAATATACAATTGATATATTCTCTATAAGTATAGATGACGCAGATATAAAAATGCTTTTGATCAAATATCGAATTTTTTTGGTCCCTATGATAAATTTGAAATTTGAGGACAAATTTTGTGTAGCGGAGGGGGTAATGTAACGCTACAATTGATCAGGCTTTGCTTTTAGTCCTAAAATTACAAGAGCTTTGCTTATGCCTAGTTGTATGTTGGGAATGGGAAAATACGTGTGGGAAAGCTTACGGTTGCGTCATCTGTTGTTGTTTATTGTAGGTATCGTGTGTACTGTATGGTTGTATTTATTACTGTGTAACTGTTGAAGCTGTCAGACATGATGTATTGTTACGGTTACATCATCTGATGTTATTTAGTGTATGTATCAGGTGTACTGTGTTTATATTCATTGGTGTGTGTATGTGTCTACCGTTTTCCTCTATATTTATGACGTGTAAAGGAGCTGTTTGTTTACTGTACGTGTGTAAAACATTGTATGTATTACGAGTCACAACTGAAAAATCTGTTATTTCAGATTAAACAAAAATTCCTCAATATGCTGAATTATAAAACAACAGTAACTGTGTAAATCTGTCTAATTCGTTTCGGGGGGATGACTGGATGAAAATGGGTTTTTGATGCCAAATACCATAAGGCACGCGGTAGATTATCCATGCCAAATTTGGCTTCATTTGGCCCACCCGTTAAGGAGTTACGGACCTCATCCCCTCGGTAATATCTGGCCATAATAATTTTATTAATTCTTGGAATTATTTAAGATTAAGAGAGTTTAAAGCAATTAAAAATTGTAAAATTTGTGTGCCAGCTCTATAGTCTAGGTACCTATCGGATTTGAGTGTAGCCACTGGGTGCCTTAACTATTGCACTTGCATTGGCGGAAATGTAAGTGTATTTCTGCTGGATTTTCCGAAATTTGTTTTGATTTAGGGATTCCGGGAATTTCATAAAAAGGGTCTCTCTAACGCAAAAATTAAAATTTATGTTAGAGAGCAAATTGCACAAAAAGAGATAACGTTAAAATTTATTTTACACTAATAATTAACATTTTGCCGTAAGGCGGATTATTATGTTTCTTAGTTACTGCCCCAAATCATTTTATTAAAACGGTTATACTTTAGGAACGTATGCGCAGACATGCGTCATTTTTTACCATTGATTGCTTTTATCGATTACGATACTATGATAAAACGATTTATCTTCAGTCTTCTTTTCCAAGAGCTGGAACTAAAAACGGTCACTTTTAGCTTTTTGAAATTCAAATTTGTGGTTTTCGTCTATAGCATGCTAACCGCTAAGCTGATGTGACAACATTTTTTGACAATCTTTTTACCTTTATGCTGTATACCATATCGTCAATATTTTCCTAATAGCGTCGAAACTTCGGAAAAGATAGACAAACGCATTAGTTTGAACCACATCTTGTGTATATTTTAATTTTATCATTAATGTATGGTTTTAGAATATTGGGTTTATTTGGCTTAGGACTGCACTGCGTATTTGTCGCTTTTGCGACAGGTGGACGCTGCTGGCTTTGTCCCGATTTAAGAATTAATTTCTAAATAAGAGGTAAAATATTTTCCACGCCAAAGTTAGACAAAATGTTGCTTTTATCGTCAGTATCTTTGCAACCAGCGGTCCGACTTGATTTGATGTTCATGTAGTATGTGATCATTTTATTATAACCGCATCAGTTAATTATTTCAGCTTTGTCAGTAAAAAACGGCTTGCCTGCTACTCCCCCTCTTACGACATCTACAATTCCTTACACATGTCGCTATGATAAAAGTTTTACTATGGTACGTTGTAGTGTTAAAACTGCCATGTGGCAGGTCATAGCGTATGAAGACAATTCTAGCGCTAATGGCCTGTTCAAAAGAGATTTAGGCAATGTTCTTTCATTTTAAAATCAGCTTGCAAATCTGGATCTGTTGATTTTTCTGCATTGCCAAATACATTATTTTGAAGGTTTGTAGTTTAATTCTGCTTTTTGACTTTTCCGTCACTTCTCCAATTCACCTTGTAAGCAGCTACGTAGTGGAAGAAGCTACTGCCATTTTTGACGGTGTGTAATGGCGTTAAGCACTTATGTAATGGAGATAATTATAATTTCTCTAAAGAAATATGACTGTTGGTCGTTTATTAGTTAGCATTACGATACGTGCTTCTCGATATTTTCACAGATTTGGAAATGGTGCCGCACATTTTTAATCCACGCGATTAAGCATTTGGGGAGCCAAAGGTATTTATACCTATATTGTATTCAGTGTTCACCAAGTGCGGCGGTTGTGTTTTACCGTATTGAATGCACTGGTGTGAATCCTAGGTTGCGGGTCTGGGAAGGCCAGACCACCACTTTTGGTGGCCTATTTCTACAACCGGTTTGCCGGAGCCCCTTCCCACTTTTTCACATAAAAACCAATAAGTGTAAAATGTTGCGGTCAAACTCCTCTCCAGTTTTTAGTACAGACTTGCGCGCCTGTTTGAATGCATGTTGCATAGTTGGGAATTATCTTTTTATTACGGTGGTAGGTCAGCACTTGTTGGGTCAGTGACAGGCAGTGCATTTGCATGGAATAAAATTGGTTGTCGTGGGCATGCTACCAACGCTTCTAACCTATGTGACTAGAATACTCGATAATAATATAATATCGGCGTTATTGCGTACACAGTACGGTCCCCACCAAGTTCACAAAATCATGTAAAACGCTTAGATTTATAGTAACATTTCAGGGCTGAAATGTGGGGGCGTCGCCAGAAAGTTTTAGCGTGTGGTGGTCGACTCAACCGATCGATTTGGCAGTTTTATTTTGAAAAACATTGTGTTTCTAAACCGGAAAGGTGCTGGGAATACGATCCCTGTGTTGCTACACCTTTCCTGAAACGTATATATAAATCGCTTGTGCTTTGCGTTTGTTATATGTAGCATTTTTTCTCCATTTGATACACATTCTTGCTGAATATATATTTGATATTCATTCCTGCCGTGAGGTCAAAATACAACGCATAGAATTTATGGACCAATATTATAGTTTAAAATGATTTGAAAATCTCAACTGAATTGAAACGGCGGTGTTTGTGACCGGCGGATGTTGGAACCTTTTTGGAACACGTCACTTATTCCAGTGTTGCGGAGTACGTCTAATTATATGCCCGCCTACTTTGGTGATAATATGGCTTCCCCTAGGTGTATAATTCTAAGCTTTTAAGTTAGAGAAAACTTGCCACCATGACATAAAGTTTTGGAACTGGAATAAGCGGCAGCTTTTCTTCTGGTATTTTAGATAACATCTATAGGTATCTAGTTGAATTTCTGGAATATTCAGCAGGGATGTGTGGTTATTAAATCAAATTATTTGAGTTACAAAATGCTTTTGTTGCGATTTGTGCTATTTACTATTTACCTGTTACAATGGCTTAGTTCCCTTTATTTTTATTCTGTATTGTTAATTATGACCTGGTACTTTATCAATATCTTGAAACCAAAACGTTTATCAAAATCAATGCCCGATTTAAGTAATAAATGGTCTATGATTCCCGGCACGGTCCGACCCGTTTTAAATCGAGGTCAGTCCCGCCCAGAGCTGCAAAATTTCGGCCCTGCCACGCACGGCCTGTTTATAATCAGTTATAGGCAAGTACAATATAAAGCATACAGGTGCTATAAAGATAAAACACACAAATGTGAAATGAGCCCGGCAAGAAAGTCTTAAAACGAATGCCCACGATTATTGAACAGTGTATTAATAATTCGGTGTTGGACAATGTGAAAACGAACCGAAACTTTTCGGCCCGACCCGGCCCATTGGAAATCGAGATTGGCTCAGCCAGTATCGGCAACATTTCGGCCTTATCAGAAAAATCCGGCCCGCGAACCGAAATTCTCACTTGTAACAGGGTGCCAAGGGATCATTAAGAAATTGCTATATACAGAACTTTGCATACGATGCACTAAAAAGTTGTAAAGCTAAAAAACAAACTGACGGTCTTATAAAAAAATTTAACTACTTAGCAAAAGTTGTTGGCAAATTTAGATTATATATCAACCCTTTTCCAGCCAGTAAAAATTTATTGTAACATGTATAATCATGCATTCTCATAGCGGAGAGGAGGTCTTTTTCCTGGGACGTGGAGCCCTCCCGCTCCGCGCCAAGGGCCGATATGCCCTGCCAGACCGCCCGACTCTCAACCCCCAGGAGGCGCCGCAGGTGCCGAGCTCATAGGCGGTGCCAAAGATGCCGTATCCCCGTCGAGCGGATAATCCCCCTGGGAGCCCGAAGAGCAACCCCTGCACCCCCGAGGACCCTGCTACTCTCCTGCTTGGGAACTCAAACATTTAGTATGAATGATCTATGATTAAATAACTATAATGTATTCTTTCTTCTCAGTTTGGTATGCTGAAGGCGTAGGGGTCCAGAGGCTGACAGAAGGTTACGCTCCTTCAGTGCAGGATCCCCTTAATTGGCATTTACCCAACTCGCCTATCTCCGCCCCCGCCCGCGGCCAAATGCGCGCGGTAAATTTTAGCAATTCTAGCAATTTTTTTTCAGTGAAATTCGTGCATTTTAAAAAATGTAGACTCAACTTTTTCTTTGGTTTAGCGTCACTACGGACTAATTTTTTGGACACATATGGCTTAAGGCTATCTGTACAAGCTGTATTCATTTGTATATTTGGGTGCTTGTTTGAAGTCAAGTATGAATAATATATATTGGATTAAATTGTACTGTGTCTTAAACTCAAAATAATTGTTGCACATCAGTGTTTAATGATTGCTACAGAGTTAATGCTTATTAGAAATTGAAGGTACTTTAGTAGTATAAATGTACTAGCTAGGACCAGTTCTGGCCCTAAGGGATCCCAGCTGCACAACGTTCGTTTTTCATGGTGGTGCCCGGCTTACACGATTCCCCGGTGGACCCCGGTCTGACCGATGGGAACCGCTTAGCTTAGCGGGCTGCTCGGTGGGTTTACCAGGGTGTTCGGCCTGGCCCCTATGTTGGCCCACGTGTCTAGTGGCATGGAGGTCCCCCTGAGGGAAGGTCATCCCTAAGCCTGCTCACAGGTAATGAGGCCGACCCGTCGTTCCCTCGATTTCCACTATTGGAGCCTAAACCACACCCTAAAGTTGAAGTTTTCTTGGCAGTAGGGCCCGTTCTCGGAGGACATGGATGAGCTGAAGGGTTGGTCTTCAACCCTTGGGCCCCTTAAGCTACAAGGATGAAAATTTTATCTTAGTTTGGGGCAGGGCACAGTTAGCTAGGCGTTGGAATGCTTGCCTTTAGACACCTAGGAACCTATGCACAGTGGGGTTAACTGAAACGGAGCACAACTGCATCGATCACTGTTGTGCCACTGTGGGTGATACGGGGGAGACAGCAATTGAACTATGGAAACGCTGGAGCAAACCCTGGAGTGGTGACCAGGGCTAAAGCGGCAGGAAAGAGGCATGGCGGGCGCGAGCATTAACGGAAGGCAGCGTGCGGAAAGGGACGGGACACTGAAGTCAAACAGCATTGAATATACCTTAGAGGGGCCCTACATTTTCTTGCAACAGAGTCGCCTTATTTAAACCAAACTAATTCGCCTGCTAAATTTGACGCACCAAAATTTTTTAGCTGGTTTTCCCTTTTCTCCGGCAAAAATATAGACACACGAACAAAAACGAGAACATCACCCAACCGGGTGCACATTATGACAAAGTTATTTACACCTCGAATACGTCCGAACCCGAGCCCCCGCGTGAGGACGCCGGCTCAACGGATGCAATTATTGTGACCTTTAAAATAACTAGCAATTTTACTCACTCATTTTCAGCGGCCTTTGTTGGATAACGAAATGCGGTCTGGTGAGCTCCAGCTGAGCTCTTTTAGAAACGCGGAGCCATCAACTCGAAATTTTGCTAATTACACAATCCCTGCTTCGGGGGATAAAATCAAACACATTTTGATACTGGCAAGCGAGGCACCCACTGGGCGTCCTCAATCAGCACTACGGAGTGGGTGGGGAACCAGTCGAGCACGGGGGTCCCCTTTTTTCAACTTTGTCCTGATTTTGACCACAATTTTGTCAGAAATCCAACCCATTCTCCACCGCGCGGGCGCAGCACTTACGGGAGCGCGAGGTATCCGGCGGACACCACAGCACCCGCAAGGGCTGTCCCTAGTCTTAAGCTCAGTGACAACTCGAAAATCCTGCGGGAAAAAACCCCGGGTGGACCTCTTCCACGAGTCTGCCGGTCAAAGAGTCCACCCGGGCACGAAACAGACGAAAAGCAAGGAAAACAAAAAGAAGGGAAACTACGGCGATAACCGCCGAGAAAACGTCAAATTTGAAGCTTTAAACCGCTCGACTGGTCCCGCAGCGCTAACGGGCCATCTGCTTTTATACCGTCTATTGCCCCTCCCCCTTTTTCTTTTTTGTCGGATATCCTAAGATCTTCAATCCGCCTAAAATTCAAAAATATAAATTTGCCAAGCTATGTGCATAAAGTAACACAAAGCACATACAGTTATAACAACAGCACTGATCAAAACGTAAAGCGCACGAGTGACCATCAATGGTAATATGACAACCCCTTCGGCTATTAATCGAAAACAATTGGTCTCGCACACAACTGGCCGAGCAGTGCCGTCAACAACATAAGCTAGGCAGTGGCCGAGAGATGCCAGAAAAACAAAACCGCCCGCTGGTCGGTGCGGCAAAAATCAAGGGGAAGGAAAAAAGGCCCCCAGGGCCCCCTTTTCCTAAAAGGAAAACCGCCACATTTTTCCCAAAACCAGAGGACTAAAAAACAGAAGGGGCCGGGGGACCAAGAGAAACATGCCCTGCCGCCCGGCTACTGATGAAACTTTGAAATTTAATGTATCTCCTATAAGGGGCCCGTTAGAGGCCGATTTAGGCGAGCAAAACCCAAGATTTTGGTGCACCATTTGAGTTTAAGGGATTCTGAGCGGAGCCTTGGGGAGGGGCGCCCCCGTTTTCCAACAAAAGGTTAAGGGCGGGACACTATAAGATACCCTCCGTCCGAAAAAAGGGGACTACTTTTTAATTTATTATGGACACCCCACGGCGCAGGAAAACGAAGGCCTAAGCCCCCTTTTTCTATCCCGAAAGTAAGGGGGGGGAACTAACTTTCCCGCCGGGGCAAATTGACCCCCCAGGGGGACCCTTAGTAGAAAAACCAAAATTGACTTTTTAGTGTCGCACCCTAAAATAATGTCTTAGGAAATCTGTTTCCGCGATTTTAGTTCACCAGGACCGACAATTTGATTGCCTAAGCATGATCGGCCTGTGCATGTGAAATTCTGAAGGCGTCCTGGTAATTTCTGACCCTACCCAAAGTACATATATATATACGAACCCTAGGCATGACAGACATCAACGAATACTGATAGCCGCTCGGCGTGTGCGCTGGGATTGGCCCAGGGTGACCAGTTTCC
Organism: Trileptium ribeirensis; assembly: GCA_030248225.1. Lineage (NCBI taxonomy): Eukaryota > Metazoa > Nematoda > Enoplea > Enoplida > Thoracostomopsidae > Trileptium > Trileptium ribeirensis. The sequence goes on from JASANE010003056.1 coordinate 43,817, forward strand.
TTATACCGCCAAAAGTCCCTGTAACATCCGTTGGTCCCCGGCCTTTCCGAACGCACACCCGCTCTTCACAACAATTATAACATCGGATAATGTAATACACGAAATATTTACAAACACAATGCGGCGTCATTATATTTCACAAGGATCGACCGGACGCCCCTAAACGTTATCCCTGTCTTCCGTTTTCGGTGCCAAAATCACCCCGTGCACCTTCGGGTGGTGGAGTGTGACCCTATGAGTATAACACAAATAAAAACAATTGTTTATTTTTTATAACCAATACAATACTGCACAATTATATCAATTCATATGGATGCCACACTCCACCGGTATACGGTCGTCCAGTCCCGTCTTTCCCTACGAACTTTATTGCGTTGTATGCGCTTTGCGAATTCTGTGAAATTCGGGCTGTTACATCTCTTAAAATTTTTTGGATTTATTAGACTCCTTACTTAGGGTAAGAGTGTAAATCGAATGGAAAGATGAGTTTGTGTGAAATTTCACCGTTAAATCCGCAGATGTACAGCCCGTTATTCGGTTTAGCTTGAAAATTTTGAAGATTGTTATGAAATTCAACGTAAAATTTTCAAAGGCTTTAAGGTCATGCGTGAAAATTTAAGAGAATTTTCGGAAAATTTGGAGAAGATTTGTCAGGTTTCCAGAATTTCCGTAAAAATTTGGAAAATTTCGCTACATTTCGATAAAAATTTCATAATTTTCAGGGTAGAAGGGCGACTTGATTGTATGATATCCCATGTGCGCAAGAAAACGTGAAAAACGTCGCTCCTTCTCCCTTATTTTCCGGAAATTTTCGAAGTTTTCCCTTATGGGCTAAACGGTTAAAATAAGGTTTGAGTTCATGTGAAATTTTCCTTATTATGTCATTTCCGTTGCTCCTTCTTTATACATTATCTTTTATGCGTTGTTACATTTCGTTTTTATATGACATATTAGTACATATATATGTACAGTTTAGAGTGGCACGTACCTCCAGAGGTTTATTTGGGCTTCGGTCACCCCCAGGAAAGCGTCCGGGCTGCCAGGGTGCGTGACGCAGGAGTTCCCGTAAGAATCGCAGATATTTTCCGAAATTCCATGGATCTATGAATTTGACAGAAAGAAAATAGACATTGTATTCCCTGAGTTCTTGGTATTAGGTCAATTTAGTTTGGGTCGGTTTATACTAACAGTGATTCCGACTCAACTAGCTTCGAATAATGTTTCCTCAGAAATTTTGCATCGCTCCGTTCCGCGCGCTTTCGCTGCCGCTCGCTGCCACTAGCCCTATTTAGATCTCGTTCGTAGATTTCCGCCAATTCTCGCATGGACTTATTCGCTTGCAGGGCCATTCGCGCCTTAATTTCGCGAGTTCGGTGTTGCCCTCAATGCGTTAGGCGTCCTAGCTCGGAGTCCCTAACTAGACGGTTTACCCACTCATGCAAGTTCCGCCGGCAATAATGCGACACCATCGGTTCGTCAAAATGAGGTCTTTCCTGCCATTCCATATGTGGTTCGTCCCGTTCCCACGCGTCCGCAGTGTTGAACACGACCGGCCAGGGAGGCATGTAAACGTTATGGAAGGTGTCATGCTGCCGTCGATGGTTGGCCATCAATTGCTTGAGTTCGGCCGTCCAAGACAAAGCGTCCTGGTTGGTGGCAGCCCATCGAGGTGCCGGCGGAGCCATGACAATGGCGGTGGTGGTTGCGACTCGACGGGAGAGCACGCCTAAGTGCCGCTTGAATTTGCGAAAGGCGGCGTTCGGCAAGGACGCGTGGAGCTGCTCCATTGGTGCCTTGCGGTAGATGTATTGAAACCCGCCGAGTATGACGATGCAGCTGGTTTGCGGGGTTAGGATCGCATTGGCCAGCTGTAGCAACCGCACAAGTGTGGACCCGGGCCATCCGTTGACAATTCATTTGTTTTCAGTGGCCATCTCTAAGATCGGTAGCGCGGGGGCGTCGCCGCTACGATTGTTCTAGGCCATCGCGCGGTATTCTCGTACCTCTTCGAGTAGCCTGCCCATGACATTGTGGCAATGCGTCGGGGCTTCCTGCTGTTGCAGCTGTTGGTTGGTGCGCCCGACGCTCCAGAAGTTGTCCGTTGTGGCCTCCAACAGCTGTTGGTCGTCCGTGAGTCGCAAAATCCGCGCATATTCCGGGGTGGCGAATTTGCTAAGCAGGATTGGCCGCATGATACGCTCGAGAAGCGGCTTGAGACGGGCCTGGGTAACACCGTCAATGAGCTCGTTCTTTAGTTCTCGAGCTCGCGTTTTGAGCTGCAGCGTGGTGCCGGTCATGAGTAGCAGTTCTCGGACGGCGTCGGTCAGTTCCAGCAGCGATAGCACCTGTACTTGGCAATGTTTCTCGACGGTTGACAAGGTGTTGCCGTCGTGCGCGAATGGGGTTGGTGCCTCGTGCATATTTGATAATTCCGGCCACTCGGTACCGTGGGATAGAAATGTCACGTATGGTTTGGTTAAATCCACGCGGTAGATCGGGATCGCCGGAAGCTGGAACCAAGTTGACTCTGGTGGGGCGAATGGCCCACTCACCGATACGCGTCCGCTGGATCGTCTCCGAGTCTGCTCGGCTTCGTCGCTGCGTCGCGGTTGTGAGGTGCTGGCCATCTGCAAGAATAAAGTCAAATAGAGATTTGGGTTGCCGTTATGTAGGGTCGCTCTACTTCGCTAGTAGCTCGCTGGTTCGATCTTTCTATTCTGCCCTACCTACGCGTCGACTCGTGGCTGCTACTCTGCGCGTTTCTCTTACTTCCCCAAAACGGTCACTTCTCTCCCCCTTTCTCCCGTTTTGATTGGTACGGCCTTACTCTTGCCAGGGCTCAGCTTGGTTAAACAGGTGAGCCTCACCCATGCACTGAAACATGTCGGTGCGTCGGATCAGTTCCTCAATCCATTCGCGAAGCTGCGGCCAAAATGGTGGAGAGGCGACTGGCTCGGTCCATCGTTGGCGCTCTTCGCCCGATTAAATGGGCCGATCGCATCCCAGGCCTCGGTTACCCTCAGCGCCGCGGGCCAATTTGGCATGATGACGCTCATGAGCGCCTGGTGTCAATCCACCATCCGCGTTCTCCGCTCGGTTAGTTCGTTGAACCACGCTGTACTGTTGACCTTGAAGTCGTCACAGTGTGGCGCCGGTGCGGTGATGACAACGGCCGAGTCTGCCCGGAGACGTTGTTCGAGAACCATTAGGTGGCGCTTAATCCGCTTTAGGTAGGCACCAGGTGAGAAGGCCTTATTCGGCAGGTGCCAAACGTCCCGGTAGCCGCCTATGATGATAACGCAATCCGTCTGTGGCGTCAAGAATGCATTCGTCCAATGGATTAGCGATATTATATTGAGTCCGGGCCGCACAAACGTTATCCGGTTGTGGTCGTCGGCCACATCCAGCATGGGCAAGGTGCGCTCATCACCGACGACGATGGTTCTCGGCCATCGCACGGAACGGTCACGGTGGAAGGACCGAATGTCGCAAAGCAGATGGCCAAATACGTTGTGGTGCGCCGGCTGACCTGCACCGCACTCGCTCCGGTGAACACTGGTGCCCCAAAAATTGTCGAACGAGTCATAAAGGAGCGGTTTGTAGCCCGAATCGTCCAGCTCCTCCCAGTTGTCGAGCTCCTGGAATTTCGCCAAAAGGCTTGGGCGCATTACGTGTGGCTGGTACGACCGGAGCCACCGTCGAGTGTCTGCTGGCAGGGTGCGGAGGAGGGCTACGCTGCGTAGTTTGACCTCCGTCGGCGACATCCGCTGGTCCAGCATATTGGCGACCACGGTGACAAAACCCAACAATCCAATATTGTCAGGTAGAAGTGTTCGGTGGCGCTACCGAGCTGGCGGCCGTTGCGTTTGAAGCCACTGTGTAGATAACGTTGCCGTCTCGTAACTGAGGACAAGTCCGATGGAACATCTCCTTCAGCACCTGGATCCGCAGCTATCACTGTAACATCGTGTTCAAGCGGAAATGGCTGCCGATGCACGTCTAGACGCCAGCCAGTAGAAGCCGTAGCTTTGGGTCGTAGTGGTATCCGGGAAGTAGTTCCAACACCAGTAGTGGCGGCAAATGTGAAAATAGGTGGGGCCACTGTGGAAAACATCACTCGTTCAGTGGCGGTGGTTAACACAGGTCGTTCGACCTTGTCCTCACATTCAACAAACACACTATCCGGATCCCTATCCGTTTCCATTATCATTACCTGATTACCTAATATTATAAATTTACTAAAATGTTTATCGCCAAAATTCCAAACTTATTGGTAAAATATCTAATTCCTTACCAACAATCTTCAATAGCTGAAATAAAATACCATTTATTATAAACATTCCAATACTTCATTCCAATTCACCCAGGTCCAGCCAAGGGTTGGGATAAGGGTACCCTTTCATGCAAGATATACCTGTGTCACATTACGAATTGTTAGTGCGTAAGCGAGTGCAAAACACAATTATAAAAAAATTAACAAATACCAACAAGAAACTTTACTAATACTTACAAGGGTTTTAGCGGCACATAACTTGGTTTCTTGAGTACTTGCCGTAAATACCGTTGAGCGTGTAACGCATGCCGTTGTCGCATTTCCGCCTCGGTAGGAGGTCGCTCGGAATCATCTACCGAAGTCGATGCCCGAGAGGAATACACCGATTTCCCTCGAGGTGATGCCAATGTTTTGCGCCGCTTGCGTGAACGCCGTTTAGGTGGCGTCCGATCACCCTCGCTGTAATCGCCCTCGGACGCATGTGTTTGATATCCGCTATAAGTGACATCTTTAGAAGTGGAGGCCATGCTGGAATTAGAAACATGTTACAGGATTACTTTACTACCACAGTATTTTCATGAACACTGCGATGCATAAGCTCCTTCCGTTAACAACACCTAAACTCTTTCCGATAACTGTTAGCAGCACAAAGCATCCTAACTCCGTCACAGCAACGAATAAAGAATCGTGCTGGTAACGTGCAATAAGCATACATAAACTTAACAAATAACCTTTTAAGGTGCTTATTTCTATTTAAGCTACCTTTCCACTTTCCAGAAGTACATTTACACTCTTGAGCACCTTTACCATTTATGATGTCCAGCATCATACCCTTACCATATAACAAAATAGTTAACCATATATCTAACAAATGGGTTTTGACCCACTTTAACAAAATATGTGTGACCTAAACTTTGACAATGACATGCCTCGTCATGGCCACCATGTGGGATTATCGGCCTTCTCCGTGGCACGTTTCTTACCAAACCGTCAGCCAACATCTTCAATGGTGGCCAAGGAGAAGGGGTGCAAACAAAGCTAGTTCGAGGATTACCCAAAATCTAAGTAAAATCAAGAATAAGGGGAAAGGAGCCACCAAAGGGGATGGACCGGTCTACCAGCGGTCGGAGATACGCTTTACCACTAATTAGAGATTGCGCGAGTTCCGAAGGTACACATGTCATTGTCCCGGGCAGGGATATCGAGATTAGGTCAATGTTCCATACTAGATTACTCCATGAATTGAATTGGCCGTGAAATAGCAAAATGAACATTAGACTATAATGGTGTTTATTGTACTCTAAATTAAACTGTAGGAAACGTGTAGATGTGTGAAAACAAGTTATCTAAAGTTGGGAAGCATTGTATACACTTGCGAAAGAGAGGTCGTTATTATACCAGCCCTTTGTTGTTAAACTTATTGTGCTGTAGCGTTTTTGAATATTTGGCTACAACAGGAACTTGAATATATAAAAAAATGATTAGTGAGACAATCCTATGGGCAACTCGGCCACAGGGATATAGAATCAGGGTCTGAACCTGTGCACACGGCACACTTCAGCCAGAGTATACCGAAAAGAATTTATCCAGCTAAATTAAATTTTGGTTAGCGGGATCGTGTATCCATGCTGCTAGTGACTGTACCATGGCGAGTTCGAGGCACGAGCCGTGGGTAATGAATTTTCATACTAGGAAAGTTTTAAAAGTAAAACTAATGAAAAAGTTGAAGCAAAACGTAGATACTCTGGTCGGCGTTGGCGAATTCGATTAATCATGCCTTTAACCAACTATACCACGGCGGATTCATATAACGAGCCGTGGTATCGTGTTGACTCGAAAATAATTTTAGGAAATAAAGAGATTTCTACATATGGTGT